>MU226973.1:2027069-2070619 GCA_018584345.1 Thuja plicata | reverse complement strand
GTTGAGAGCAATTTTACAAATCTTGCAACTCCATGCATAGAGAGCTATGGATCAATTTGTGAGGGCTCATTCTTGAGTTTCCTTGCATGTAAGGATTCATAGAAGTGCACTACTTTTTGTGTGTACACATATAGATTACAATATTTCTTTGATAGTGTTTTCAACTTCATGCTTCAGAGGTGTTCTACACATTCTTCTTTTGATCAGCTCTTCAGACTTTGGTGTTTTTTCCATCTGTATTTCTAAGTTCTGATGTTTGCCTTGTTTTCCATCCTGATTCAAGCAGTGTCATTTTAGGGCACTCATGCAGATTATAGTCTTCTCTACCTGATCTTTTTTCCTATATTTTGGGACTTTCCCTAGTTTGGAGGATTCTTTAGTCCTTCACTAGGCTTCGTCTCTTTTTAGAGGCGGGTTTTTCCCACTAGGTTTTCTCCTTTTCTCCTCTTTAAAGATATTTTTTCTACTTGGGTACCTGATCAAGCCTTGTTGTCGGGACCCATTTCCTACTTTTAGTAGTTGTTTATAGGTTTTTAGCTTCTCCCTAAGTTTATCTTAAGGGGGTGTTAGAGTAAAAAGGTATTTTCACTTATTAATTAAATCATTATTGATTTAATTATTAAGTAACATTTTTATCACTAGCTCACTTAAGCTAAACTTTAGGCATGCAATAATTAATTCTTGTATTAATTATTCATGCAACCTAGGTTTCTCCACCCTTCTTAGGGTTTTGATCTCCTTTATTAGGATTGATCACTTTGTAATTACCAATTCTTTTATAATTCCCTCATTTCTCTTTCTGAATGAATATTTTCATCTTTCAGATCCATGTGAGTTTTGTCTCCATTCTTTGCCTTTGTGACAGGTATTTTTTTGTAGGTGATCTCGGCTTATGAATTCTTTGAATTCTAACAATTTATCTTTGTCAATTTAAATCCCAATAAAATGTAATACCCATGATGATAAAAATATTTTTAATTGATTTATGCTCAAAACCTTAATCTTCTTTTGATACCGAATAGATGCCACAAAGATACTCTAGTCAAGATGATGATGGGTATGATATGCCCCCTCAAGAGATCCATTGGAAAAAGTGTTGTCAGATCGATCTCTCGATAGATTAGAAGGGAAACATTTGATGATTGATACTACACTAGATGGTATGATTTTTGGTGATTGATGCTTGTTCATTGGTGTTGTTTGATAGATGATGATTTTGCAAACAAGCGATAAACAAAGGTTCCAATTGGGAGTTGATCAAAATGAAGTGTGTCTAACATGATGGAGTTTTAATAGAAACATATCAATTTCTATGCTATAGACTCAAAATCAACCTTGATTCCTTGGGTTCTAGGTGAAGGACCTGTAATCCTTGATAGTGAAATTTCCAAAATCTAAGATCAATTTTGTTTTGACAACACTTGCAACTGATGTGATTTGAATGGAACAAAGATGAAGGATTTAATTTTTTGAAAAAAAGATGGTATATGATTGACTCTTGGATTAGAAAACATGGTAGCTGATAAACCAATAGCTTCTAGGGGTTGGCATAGGGCTATCTATGGGTGCAGGTATAGGTATAGGTGATGGTATGTTGATGGACCATCCTACCGAGTCATGAGAAAGGATAACTTTAAGAAACCCCCCTCTCAAAAAGTATAAAATCGTGGCGAATCACATGTTTTTTGGAGGGAAAATTTTTAATATTGATGGTGAATTATGTTTCAAATTATGGATATTTGGTGGCAAATTTTTTAATAACGTATACCATTTTTATAAAAATATGGAGACTACAAATGTTTTTAATACGAAAATTATTAATTTAATTGGTGAATCAAAATTCCTTATACTGATAAATTATGGCAAAATTATTTTCCAAATATTGTAATTAATTTGTTTGTCATGGTGAATGTTTTTCAAAAATACATATAAACTTGGCGATTTAATACAATAGTTGTATAGTTGGTATGGAGATTTAATAATTGGAAATAAAATAATAGTTATATCGGGTCCTGTCACTATGATTTCACAGACCCACACATCCATTGGATTACAACATATCAAAGGCCAAAGGTGAATTTTGGGCCTATTGTTGGTCTTCATATTCTTTATGGCAAACTCTTGGCGGAATCATGACACATGGTATGATTGATCATACCAATAATCCCATGATTAATCATACTGTTGGTGCTCAAATCAATAGATTGTATTTCCTATGGACTTGCCAATCCAATGTTGGGAAACCCAACTGATTTGGCCAACTAACAAGTCACAACCAAGGCAAGGTTGGAACTTCTACAATTTTGGCTCTGCAAAACCAAGGCTGCTAGGCCTATACCTTGACTTATCCTTCAAGTTATAAGGCTTTGTATAGCAGATAATAAACACTTCAACCTTCTCTCTCAAGTATGGCAAGGAAATTGAAAGAAATCTAACTGAAAACAATATAACATAAACTATAGACTGAAATACTTTGAGTAATTGAAAAAATGTTTAGTAAATATGTATCTAAATTGAAATGAATAGATAGATAAGATATCACAAAACTATAACAATGAACTGAATAACTATAATCCAAATAATAATTAGACTAGTGCCTTATTCTACCACGGGCAATAGAGTCGAGATCATTCCAATCTTATGTTCAACCTCAGAGATAGTTTTACAAGAAAACTTATCACTTCAAAGGTGTTATGGAATTTACATGCAACCTAAAACAAATTCAAAGATATTTCAAAAGGTTAATACTTCTTAGATGATAGACCAATTGACTAAGGCCTCAATCAACAGAATTTAACCATGCAAAATGAGAAAACCAATTGAAAATATAGACTATGAATCAAATCAGGAAGCATGCACATCAAACTATCACTTTGAAGAAGTTCTATTGGTTTATCCGAGGGACTAATTGTAAAATAATAATGAAACTATTACACATGTGAAAGAAAATGGACTTATCTTTATTGATTTTGAAAAAATAGTACATCTAGGTCCATGTTATACTTGTTGATTAAAAACTATCCAAATATGTGAAATTGTATTGATTCCACCGAGAGTTTGTCGTAAAGATTATGAAGACCAACAATAGGCCCAAAATTCACTTTTGGTTGTTGATATGTTGTAATCCAACGGACATGTGAGTCTGAGTTCTCATTTTATGACACCAAAAAAGCACAATTCTTTTGGCAATCTTCGGTAATATTAGATAGAAATATTAATTAATGGTGGTGAGTAGACGACATCAATTAAAGTAATGTTAATTAATGGTTGTCTTTCAATTTTGAATGATAGATATGTGTGACATCATTATCTATTTATTACCTCGATAGAATAATGCCTTAAAGTTAAGGCTTAAATGAAAACATCATGTCATCTAAGGACATTGTTTTCTGACCATTCGATGATCTTACATCAATGGTAAAGCTTCATTTCCTACCGCCATTTCGTAGCTAACGTACTTTGCTTATTGTTTCTACGGAGTGGGTATATGTTTCAATTTTTTATAATAAAGAATTGTTATGTCCACCTGCATGATGTGATCCTTTCGGCCTTTTTTATTCCCAAGATAGCAAATGTCTTATCATAAGTGTTGTTTCCAATTTCACCCACTATTGCATTAAATATGAAAGGTTTGGAGATTTTTGAAGGACAGTTACCATTTAACTTACAAATTAATTAGATCTTTAGGGTAGAGAAAGATTTCAATCAGGGCTTATAAATAGATTATCTATGCTCATTAATTTATGATTGTGAAAGAAGATTTGTGAAAATAGTCTATGAGTGCTAGATTCTCTTTGATTTTTGTCAAAAATTAGAATACTAATATCAGTTTGATTTTTAATGAACACTCCAATTAATTTAAGATGCACTACCTTGGAGGATCAGAAGGCCTTTTTGGGTCTGGTCACAGACCCAATCCTGGCATCTATTGCTACGAAGTTGGGAGCCTTCACCAAGGAGGCTATAAGGATGGTGCTAGGACATGAATTTCTAGAGAGTGAAAATAGGTATAGAGTGAACACCAACATTTCATCTCAGTTCTTGACATCTCTGTTGGACCTGGGGGTAAAAGGTGGATATTCTCATGCTTCTGAGGAAATTTTCAGAGAAGATTACCTTGGCGATGATGTGAATGTTGTCGTATTTGTAGAAATTGGGTTTGGATTTCCTGGGGAAAATTATTTTCCTAGGATTCTACAACCAGGAGTATATGTGCCCAGTCAACCATTTCTACTAAACCTTGATGTTGAGAAGCTCATGGGTCATCAAAAGTGGGCACAGATTTGGAGGGATTTCCTCCAAAAGTGGCACCATCTGGAGGAAACTGGGGACTATCGATGGCTAGAAAAATTCTCCAAGATTATCCGCTCTTCAAAGTTCCACACAGAAGGAAGGGAGCCTTAGCCGAATAGTCCGTGACTATGTCTCCCTTTGTCCTTATCCATGTCCCTTTCCTTGAGTCTGCATAGTCTCTACTGTGTCTCCCTCTGGTGTAAGTAGCTTACCAAGGTTTTTGCAATGATGTAAATTATAATCACGTATGTTTCAAAAAAAATATGAAAATGCTTTAAGAAATTTGAAGTGCTTTTCTTTTTTGTTTTGATTATAAGAATAATTAATAGATATGGCCTATGGGCATCGTTGAATTGTAAATTTGTAATGAAATTTTTCGTAATATAATATAAAAAATTTGCGTTGCACTTTTGTTTCGTGTAATAATTAAATGTTTCAAAACTTTATCATTTAATTGTGACTGGTTCAAATTGCATGGATAAGGTATTCTTGAATGCATGAATTCTAAGTGAATATAGTTAATGATTATATTCATTAGTGTGTATTAAATTATTAATATTTTAAAATCGTAACAATCATTGGATTACGAGAGATGAACGGTTGAAGTTGTATTTTGGAAGTACTATGGGTTTCAAAAACCTTTTCTGAAAACTCGCTCTAAAAATGTGATACGTGTAATTCATCCAAAAGATTACGTACCATTATATCATGTGAAGATAAAACATTAAAATAATTTTGAAACTTTGGTTTGATTATTACATTTAACAAAAGGTTTTTAACATTTCCTTTTTAAAAAACCTATCGAATCGTAGCAGCAGAGCTAAAAAGAACTGTTGAACTGTCGCCGAAGATTTCGAGACTATAATTTGTGAGAGCCTTAGCCATTCTAACTTCTATCTATCTAGATTTCAAAATTTAATTTTGGGTAAGATATCTAGCCTGATGCATCCTGATTTTGTAATGTCAAAATTTTTGTTTAACTTGATTTTGAAATTTTAATTCTTGCATGTACAATTGGGGCTTTCTTAAATTGGGGTTTTCTTAATTAGTTAGTTATTATCTGTGATTTTGTTAGTAAATATCTATGATTCTGTGTTTTTTCATTCTTCCAAAGAACAACGGGGAAAGAGAAAACTCAAGGCCAAGGACAAGCAGATGGAAAAACTTTAATAGACTGCAGAAAACTAGTAGAAATCCCTAGTTTCACTGATGAGTATCACGATGTTTATGATCCTACTATCGACGATGAAAGGAGAGTTATATCAATTAAACATACATTATGTAGTAAGGCAACTGGGCCAAAGAGGTCTGAAATTATAAAATTTAATCCAACGATAGGTGCAAAAACAATAAATTTGCTTCATGGGATGTAGTTTTGGGTTGCATGTTGTTACCCAAAGTTTTCCCTTGCCCATAAATTGTGTTGATTTGTGCAGAAAATTATGATGAAGAAAGAAAAGCAATTGTGAATAAAAATAATTAGGAAGAAATTTTATCAATAACCCAAGAAGAATTTCTCAGTTTGCTAGACCTAGGGTTTGATCGACAAAACTGTAATGTCCATATTGACCTCAGATTGCTAGCAGAGTAATATGAGGCAGTCATGCCAAATGCAAAAGGTTCATTTATAGAGGCCTAATAGTTGCAAAGGTAAATGTTTAATTGGGTGAGAAATATAAGCCTCCTTATGATTTTAACATTTTGGTGCCATGGGTTTACGATACTATATCCTCGCTAGAATTTTTCTTGGGACTGGAAAATAATAGGGAAGTGGGTGACAGCATTCTTCAATTGATTTGGGATATCCATTGTGTCAATGAACCAGTAAGATATAATTTTTATTGGAAACGTGGTTCAATCGATGCAAGAACAATTAGCATTGATTAAAAGAGGCTATTCTAAGACATTTAAGTTCACAACCTACTTATCCTATCTTTTTCTAGCCAAGCATGCTACAATATTAATGAGAAACGACAAAAATTTTGAAATTAATATGGGGACAAGACCGACATGTACTCCAATATTTAACTGGACACCTCAGATAAGGATGTATGATAACAGAAGGAATTACAGTAATTTTGTAGACTTCTTTTTGACACCATTGTACAAAAAAATAATAAGCACTCCAATGCCCAGATTATATGCTTCATATAGGGATTGCATCCAACTTGGAAGCACAATTCAATTGGCTGACTGGTACTTAATGGAAGAATACATTGTGCTAAGGTTTTACGGATTAGAACTACAACCCCACAAACTTTCAATGCTTGTGACAGACAAGGTGTTTGTAGTATAATATGCACTACAACTAGAGAGTAAAGATAGACTCTTCGTTGACCAGTTGAAGAAGAGCATATTCCCTTCCTTACCTTTCTCAATTGGAGGGTTAACATTTGAGAGAAAGACATTCAAAGTGGCAAAATGTTTTTTAGAAATTTTTTAATTTGATTTAGAGTGGTACTGGAAGTATGATCCACTCAACACCATTCAAACAATGCTTGTTGCTAATAAGAACTCTGTAAACTTATTTCAACATGAAAGTAAACCATTGCTAGAGAAGTTGAAAAACAAGGATAGTTGGGATGACGTTACAAAAGAGATGGAGAAATTTTCCACTGAGGAAAAAATTTTAGTTGAACAGTTGTCATCACAAATTATGACATCAATAAACTAGGGCATTGTATAGCCTAGAATGTCCTACAATTTCTACGAAAAAGCTTCTCATCCATCAAACATAAAAATACCAAAGAAAATAGCAGCATATTGTAAGGATAGAAAATAGACTCGAACAAAAATGAATGATTTGTGGAGTATGAGAAAGGATCTTGGTGAACCAAAGACCAGTACAGATCTGGATGAAATAGATGAGGATATAGAGTTTAGCAAATTATGGAATTTGGAGAATCTTACCATGGCATATGACAACAGTAATCCAGACAGCGGGGATGATAATCCACCAATTGCATTTACTCATGGGAGTCACAGTGGGGTCAGTGACTACCAAAAATAAGTATATGAAAAAGGGGCAATCATTGTGGAGAAAATGGGTTATAAAGGTGGTGGTTTGGGTCCCACGGGAGAAGGCATCTGGATTCCAATTGTCACAGAAAAAAAATGATCATGGTGTAGGCCTTGGGTTTGGATTTGGAGTGGACCCATTAGATTCATCAGGAACCACTATACCCATAAGAACATCCATTGCCATGGGTGGGATTGGAGAATCTACTGCTACTAGGTCTGGTAGTGGCATTGGTGCTAGTGGGACTGGGAAACTTATACAACAAGTTCCCTTTCTAAAGAGGCCAGTAGAATCTACATAGAATCTCATAGAAGAAGATAGTGTCAAGAAGAAAAAGGTTTCCAGATCATTGATAGTGACACCCAATCCTAATGAACTGTTTGCACTTTTAGGTTCATAAAAACCTTCTAAAAGTTAAAATCCTCAAACAACATTAGTTAGATCAACAGGCATTTCAAGCTCTGGTTCACCTTTCAAACATTCAAATCCTTCTGCAGCACCAGATTTTCATTTCAAAGATTTCTATAAAAAATTTGCAGAAACAACAACCAAGAATAAGGAAATAAAGAAGACATTGCAGACGGGTGCCCTTACTACAGCTATAGAGGAACAACCTGCATCTGACAGGGTTTTTCCAACATATGACCCAAACAGAGACATGGTGGAGTTCATGGTTGTTATTCCACCCAAAAAATATGGAAACCCACTAGAGAGTCAGATAGATCCGTCTGAATTTCAAGTTAGCACTCTCCAAATGGATTTTTCCAAAGTTAAAAATGTGGACAAAATCAATGTATCAAATTCTACAAACCAAGTGGTCTACAGTGCACTACTAAAGCTGGAAAGAGAGAAAAGTAAGCTTGAGAAAATTATAGAAAATTTGCAGGCAGACATTGCCAATGAAAAAGAAAAGAGGAAAGATTCAGAGAATAGTTTGAAAGAATTATAGAAAAAGATTAAAAAATTGACCTCTACATCAGAAAATATAGAGTAGGAACATGCGGAGGTAGTAGTGAAGGAATAGGAGTAGGCATAGATGAAGGCACTGAGGGGAAAATTAGAAGAAATTAGTTAACAACTAGAGGAAGAAAGAGTCACTTCACAAAAGTTATTTAAAAGTGTGGAGAGTAATGCTGCCTCCAACCGGGAATTGCAAAAGAAATTGGACTCTCAGGAGGATAAATCCAATCATTGGGAACACAAAGCAATGGAAGAGAAAAATAATTTTGAAAAAATGGCAGAAGAACTAAAGAAGGCCAATAATACAATTCAAACTTTAACAAATACTAGTAATAATTTAGTGAAGATTACTAAAGAATGCATTTGGGGCCAAATATTGGGGATGTCTCATAGCTTGTTTGAGTGGTTTGAAATGCTTCAAATTACAAGAGTATGTTATTTGAAGCTCCATAAGAACATTGAATAGAATATGGATGTTGTCAAGAAAGAAAAGAAAGCAAAAGATATTATGCAACAACTCTACAGTAAGAGTGATAGTTATCTATCAAACAAGGGAATTAGCACCCACCTTGATGCCTCAATAAAGGTATCAAGTATCATTCAAAAATGTGAGAAGGTACGGGAAGCACAAGAATTTGATGACATAGCTAAGAAGAATATCGCAAAGATGGAACAAAGGAAAGCGAATTTGGAAAGTCTTGGTTTGCCTAAGGTATTTGATGCAAATAAGTTCATTGGAAGAGAAACTTACAAAATAAGGTTGTAGGACAAAATAAATATTGATTTACGCTTTCTTCCTACATACATATCTCCTGATACATTCATTGGTTTCATCAAACCAGTGAGAACTTTGAATGGAGTTTTAGAAGCATTAGTGTTGTTAAGTCACACTTCCAAATATGAATTGCTAACAAAGTTGCAGGAGTGTGACTATACTATGAACCAAATTATTCTACCATCAGAGGATGTTTGGATTGGCCTACAAAGATTGCTCTGAATTTTGAACTACTATAAATTGTAATGAATTGCAAATGAACACAAAAAAAATCATGCTCTATCTAATTTTCATGTTTTCCAATTTAATGTACGTTGAGTTACTCTATTTTATTCAATTATTCTTAGTTGATTTACTCTGGTATATGCTATTGGAATACAAAATTTCATTCGGGAATTTCAAATTCAAATATGAATGATCATTGATGATATGATACAAACTACAGTAATGATACGCTTTATTCTCAAATTTTAATGATGAAACATAATGCATTCTTGCTTTTCTAAAATAAACACTGAATGATAGGATATAGTAGTGTTGAGGTTCAGAATTGTCACCCTAACTCAAGCATTAGGGTTACACAACAATTCCATCCTAACAATGGAAATCTTCTCTAGCTATGGGTAAACTATGTCTAAGAATGAGTCTCCAGATTCTAGGCCAGTTCCTATTGAATTTGGGTATCGATTTTATACTATCTTCTCCTGATTTTGGGAAGGAAAGCGAGAAATTCTATCTGAAATTGCATGAAAAAAAACTGGGAAAAGGTGATACACCAAATTGATTCAGTTTTCTCAAAGCCTCAAACTGACACCTACCTAACATACCCTAGTGATCTCTGCACTATCATTCACTATCCAATACATAGGCTAATTTGAAGGTCACAACTAGGGTTTAACCACAAGTAGTAATATTACTATTAACAACATGCATATTCTACAAAAGGCTTATATTCTGGAATCTAGAATAGGGAATGATACAATCCATTAATTCATACTACAAATGAATTACACTTGAATGAAGAAAATTGAAAAGGATTTGAACAAAGGATCACAACAAGATGTATGAAAAAGTGGGGCAACTATATTCTTCTCAAAATATGTATGTAGTTACATGTATTAGTTTCATAATAATGGCAAGGAATACAAGCATCCTCTTGCACAAAAATTGAAATCACAAGAATGAACTAACAATGGATACAAAAGCATAAACAGATAGCTATACGAATAAGAAATTCACTAAATCTCTTCTCTTCACAATCTTGACCCCCCAAAACATGAAGCAAATGTTCCACTATATAGCCAACATGGCTTATTTCAAAAAAAAATTCCCCCCCAAAACAACCCTCCATAATAGAAAACTACACTCAGCAAATAGCTTCACAAAATGCCCTAAATCTAGCCTTAAGACTAGCTCCTCTTTCTAAAGTTGACAAATAAAACATATATCATTATAAACTTTATCAACTTTATTCAAATACATGATATTCGAATTCTAAATGCATAAACAAAACCTAAAAACTTGAGTACATAACTCAAAAGGGATACAACCCCTAGCAGCTCGGCATCATAGCCTCTGTCGACACCATACTAAGGTAGTTGATGTAGCTGCAGTTTGTTTGATTACCATAGTTTGTTTTTGACATGCCCATCTCCATTGAAAGGATAGTTGTTATACTTCATGGCACCAATAGTACCATCGTGGCATTGTGGAGGGGATGTTGATAGACTGGCAACTGTCATAGCATTTACTTCTCTTGTTAGCAGACTTCAAACTTGGGTAAAACACAGTGCATATTGTTTATCGGCTTCATTTTGCATCTTAGGGTTTTTCTTTGTGGCGCCACCATGTTGAATCTGGAAACCATGATCTTCTGCAACATATCTGCCTCCATTATGTGAATAAGTTCAAGATTCATGAGCTTTATGGGGAAGAGAGATATAGTTTCTAATTCGCCATAACATATGGCATCTTTTGCTATTTCTCCCTTTTGAAAATACTATGGCTTTTGGTCTTCTATTTGGCTCGAACTCAGCTTCTAACAATGAGTTAACTTCAGCTTGATGAATTTTGGAACAACTTGGAGGTGAAGTGTTTCAAATCCATGACAAATGGTGCTGCATTCATGCTTGTAACTTGGGGTTTTGGAGTTGATGTTTGACCACCATCGCGAGATTTGAATGAATGAAGCCATGGTGTCGAGTTACCCATGAAGCTCGGCCTTGAACTTGCAATGTATGAATGAAGTTTTGGAAGATAACACTTCTTGTTCACAGCCACCACTGCTTGTCTTTGTCGTAACACTTGGCTTTCTCCAGATAAGTGTCTCTCTCTTTTTGTTCATTGCAGTTTGTTTTGTGAAATATGAAAATGTCATTGAGGCTGATAATAATGGGATTTCTTTTGCTTCATTTCTACTTTTGACTCCATCATCAAATAATTATTTGATGTTAATCTTTGGTTTTGACTGTTGTTATGTTTGTCATTAGTTGTAATACCCACATGGCTTTTGAAGATGCACTTAGTTGTTTGTCTTGATGCATGTCTGAAACACAGGCTTCATAAATGTTTTTCAAATGTTTTAAAAACATTCTTTTTTGTTGTCTTCGAACAAAACATTGTAGTAAGCATAAAAGATTCTTCCCTGTTTGAGCCGAGCATCCACTGTCTAAAAAAACATATACAAGATTTTTTCCTTTCCAATATGCTTTATAATGTTAAAAAATACACATTCAGTTCACATTTTTACTGATAATAGCATGAGCATATGGAAACACAATATGTTGAAAATGATATTTTCTTCAATGCAGAAACACACTATTCTCCTTTTTAAAATGTAAATGAGAAAGAAAACCCATGGGGTTCGAGCATGAGCTCGTGACTCCCATGGGTTTTACTCATAAAAGGGAAACCCTAACTGGTATATGTGTCCCATTATCATAAAGACCGTATACCCTGCATTGTTATCATGAATATAAATTATATCTGAATACAACCAACATTTTACCATGAATGAAAATTATTTTTTAAAACAACAATATAAGATGTACTTGTTTAAACACTCTACATAAAGATATTTCCTTGACACTTTTTCTGAAGGCATGAAGATGTACTCTTTCAGACACATGAACTATAACAACATCTGGGAAACTTTTTTGGAAAAACCCATGATATTCTGTCCACAATGTTTGTCTTCTGTGTATGTTTCACCATTATGAATGTAAACCCATACTGATATTGAGATTGTTGATCTCTGTCCTTTACTTGCAGCTTTCACATTTCTTGTTATGCATATTTCACTTTACAACTTCAAATTTTTAAATAAACATAGCAGCATCTTCTCATGTCATAGAAAATATGCTCAAACATTAGGCATGTGGTTTTCAATCTTGATCTTCAAAAAATGAACTTTTAACTGTTGTCTGAATGCATGAAGATGTACTTACTGTAACAGCATCTCTTAAACTCTCTTTTTTGCATGAAGATAATGAACTTCAGATTCTTTCAATTCTGCATTTCTCAAGTTTATTAAAAATCTTTGTTTTCTCATGTGCCTCTTGTAGAAGCTTATGAACTCTTTCATGTATTTACATCTTCCTCTACATTTAGTATGTGAGAAGTAACCCCTTGAAATGTAAACCATCTTTCTTGCATGTAATGGCTTATGTGAAGTTTGAGCATGAGCTCGTGACATCCATTGTATTTCCTTTTTGCTTCCTGCATTTAATCACATGATCAATTTTTTCACATATATCACCAGTCAATTTGTTATGATAGCAGATAGAATAAATCCATTAATGTTTGTGGGTGAGTGTCATCTAGGATGACACTCATACATGAATGTTGGTGAATTCATTAGTGTTTACTGTCCTAACAGGTTGATCAAATTTTGAAAAAGGTTTCTCAGATGGAAATGCTAAGTCCCTTTCATTCAGTTTCATAAGAATGACATACATTAGGATGATCATCTATAGTAAAAGGTTTCATTGTTTAGGAAAAAAGTCCCTTTAATACTATCTTTTCCTTATTGTTGATCTATATTTCATTATTGCATTGATTTTGTCAAATAGATATGCAGCATTTAGAAGAACTGAATGTATGATGTTTGTGTCTTGTGCATTGCTTAGATCCAACTGGATCTAACCCATTATTCTCTCTCATGATGCAGGTGAAACCCTAAAGACCTCATGAAGATGCAGACCTTGACTTGGGGACCTAGGACTTGACTGCTCAACCAGTTGACTACCAACACACCTCAAGGCAATGCATGGGACCCCTACTCCATACTTTTCATGTTTTTCATTCTGCAAATGTAATCTTTAAATTGATATGATATATGAAAAGACATTTGTATATTACATTCAGTTTGAATGTACAATGTAATTGATCAATCATAAATTTAAAATTCTGGAATGTGATCAATTCTTAGACTACAATGGTAAAATTTGAAAATCAATGTAATAATGGAATGTAAATTCCCAATACCTGAAAGGTAATATCAATTGGACACCTAAAAAATGCAATCTTTTCCTGTTGGTGTTTTTCCTTTTGTATGTTGTGATTTTTTTGAGTAACAAGTAGTTAATAAGTTCAAAAAATACCTATTGATTTCTACTACTAATTTAGCAGAAATTTCCTAAATTTCCCAATTCATCTTTGCGTCGCCATCATCATCTAATTCTGGTATTCCAGTTCCTTCATTGTTCTCTTCATTTTCATTTGTGTCTTCTTCACTCTAACCTCTGCTTCTATGAATCCTACTCCCATCACCACCTGTAGTTGTCCCACTCGGAGTTAGAGATTGGTTAATGATGTTTCCCAACCCTCTTCTTTTGCATCTTTTCTTCCAAATTTCCATTGCTTTTTGATAAGGAAAAGTATTTACATCAAACCTAGATGTGTAGACCCTTAAGCATGTTTCCAAATTCTTGTCTAGTTTGTTTCTAAGCTTTTATTTTAGGAAGCCCAAAGCACTAAAAATTCTCTCATCCTCCACTGAACCCAATATCATGGTTTGACATAGATCAGCAAGCTTGAAGAACTCTAAAATTTCATCACGCAACAATGTTCTCTATTTTAGTTTTGTCCAAAGCCTTGTTGTCAAGCCCTCTTCATGTGGGTTATGAATTAATTGATATTGATGCTTCGTAGTCCTTGCAAAAGTGCCTGATTGCTGTCTAAGAAGACCCTCATCTGAAATTCCATGATAGTCACTCCATTGAATTCTACAAATTTGCAAAATTCCTTTATCAAAGTCAACAACCTATTACGAGAATCTTCCTTAGATTTTAAGCACCAATATTGAGGAAACACAATTTTCATGGCCTCAAGCAGTTGTTCATATGGGAATCAGGATCTTATTTTAGAGGAAACTTTATAGGCTATGTCCCTTGCATTAGCTGTTATAGACTCGACGATCTTGGTAAACTCTTCCCTTGTAACTCTTGTAGCTCGCTTCTTTGGGGCACTGTAGTACATTGGTATCTGAAATCCCCTTACACAAACACATAAATATCCATTTTCAATGATATTTAAATAATTCTCAAGATTGTCCAAATCTGTTAGTTTCCACCAATGATGAAATTTTTCATCAGATAAATTTGGGTCATTTCGATAGAGAATATCGAGGGCTTAGCATGACATTTTATGCAAATGAGCATATTATGCAATATACATGGCTCTTTGCTGGGATTTTTTCATAATGAACATCATTTCTTCTAGCATGGGAAGAAGAGATGATAAAGTCAAAAGTGTCTCTATATTGCTTAACCTTCGAAGCAGGTCACCACATCTCTGATTTTCTTCATTGTCACAATTTTTGTACATAAGTCCAATCAAAGATTGATATTCAAAAACAATTTGATGCGCTGCTCCATCCAAAGAGATCCATCTGGTATCAACATCTTTTATAAGCTTGTTTCCATTGGTAATTCCATCAGCAAAGTGCTGAAATTCCCTAAAACGTTTGGGACTTCAACAAAAATATGAGTACAACTCTCTTACTAAATATTCAACCTTGTTTACTAAAGGAAACTTCTTCACAACTCTAAAAGAAAGATTCATCCTGTGGGCCATATAGTGAATTCCAATAACATATGGTGAACAAGAAGCCTGCATCTTTGTGCAAAGACCATTCTGTTGACCTTGCATTAATGAAGCTCCATCCACTCAAACACAGATTAACTTCTTCGCTATTGTCAATTCATCCATAGCTCCATTTTCAATTAAATGGCTCTTTACTAATTGAAATAATGTTTCTGATGTCACATTGTCTCTCAACTTTTCAACAATTAGTAGATTCAGTTGGCAGACATTATTCATTATAGTATAAACATGCATGCATACCCACGACGTATTATCTATTGTCATAACTTCATCTAAGGACAATGCAATAAAGGTTGACTCTTTTATTTTTCTCTGTACATCCTCTATTTAAACCTGGGCAATACAACTTGTCCATTCCCATCCACTGTTTATTGACCAATGAGTGATAGGATAGTTAGGAACTTTGAAAGTGTAACAAACCACTCATTTCTAGATAGTCTATTAGTGGACACCCTTTGCTCAAAATATGAAAAACATTACTTAATTGAACAACTTTTCCGCATTTTTCTACTTCACTTGCTTTTGCAAAAATAGCATTAATAGAACCTTGAAATTCACCAGGCTTCATCTTAAATTTTTGAAACAAATAATATTCCTCAGCAATTCTTTTATGTTGACATTACTCCTTTGTTTTATATCTTACCACTTTTATTTCCTTTCCATCTATAGTTGAGGTTTCGTAAACCTTACCAACATGTTTCTCTATGGTGTCTATTTTAAGCTGCAACCGCTTTTCCTTTTTATACTTCCAACTACAAATCATACATCTGCATTCTACTGGTGGCTCACCTAAAATTGGATTGTCCATGGGTTCAATGAATGGATACTTTTCCACCCAATCAAATTTAAATCTCCTGGATATCTCCCATTGATGATCAATTTTTTCTTTTGATTTTCCTCTCCCTTTAGTGTTATTGTTAATTGAACAATCATCATCACCAAAGTCGATCGATTCATCCTGGTACTAGTTATTTACTTGAAATTCATCTTCAAGGTCATCTTCATTAGAGATATCAAGTTTTGCAACTTCGTCACCAGATTTATAAGGTTCCCCAATTTGTTGAATAGACTCCTGTGTAAGTTGATAACCTTCAAGTTGTACAAGTTCCTCTGATGATGTACCTTCCTCACTTTGACCAACACCATTGTGTCTGCCCCCACCAAAGTATGAAGATATATTTCTGCATTTTGTTGGCCTCTCTTGGACATCTATACCTTCAATATTCCTCTTCCTATTTAACTTTTACTATGACATCTCCAACAAATTAAGGCTGCAATAAAATTTTACTTGAATAAGATACTATGGACTCGTAATCATTCTGGTTCGGTACCGATCGCAATTGTGGGCTCAGAATCAACTGAATTTTTGTACTACTAAATCTCTTGAAAATATCCTTATATACAAATGCTTATTTCCAATTTTGGCGAAGGGGTTGACAATTGCATATGATAACAACTAATATTTGGTGAACCCCGCATAATTTCAAGTAATTGACTAGGCAAATAGGGTAGGAATTTGGGATACGATTATTTATGATGCATGACGAATTGGGTCCTAGTGCAAATAAAACTTTCACTTGGGACAATGGGCCTTTGGCGAATGATGATCCTCGATAAATACACCCTTCCTTAATCTGTGGTTAATAATAGTAAAATATACAATAGAAAAATGGGTGAACAACCTGAATACCATAGTGAAATTACGTGCAAATTGTGGTGAACAACCCGACCACTATACGTGTCTTTTATCAAATCTGGGTGAACCGGTCAACCAGTTTACTAAGCATTTTTCACCAATTTCTATACGCCTGACAAGACATATTCGCCAATTGGTGAATAATCACCACTTAAAAAATCCCTGGTCATGAGGTAGTCATGCTTAGTTCTTTTTGATGATATCATATTTTTTATAAGGATATATGTATCCCCTTTTTATGTTATAGATGAAGTCTTGATATATGTTGATCAGGACTTTTGATAGACATTGTGATTGTGGTTATTTGATAGACCTCACCCCTTCCTTTTGATTTTGATGATTTGACTTGGATGATTGATCCCCACTTTCCTTTAGAAAAACCATAATGATTATTAAAGAAAAATTTAAATTAAACATGAATACAATATGTGAATGCAACTAAATTGTTGTCACTTTGTAACAAATATGTATTTTTGTAATTATCGTCATTGAACTTTTTGGTAGATCATTTTGAAATTGGTACAACCCTCATTCCTTAGATTTGTAAACCATGATGGTATGAATACTTCATTCATCAGATTCAATGTGGCCACTGTCATCTTTAAGGTTTTGTGAATTCTTTAAATTGATATAACCCTCACTGGTGAGATTTTCAAACCATGGGAGTATGAATATCATTTTCATCAGGTTGAATGTTGCAAGTGGATTTTGGCATTAAGGTATGAATTACCTAAATGGCTTAAGTATCATTTTGCGTAAACAGACAAAGAATTAATCCCTTTCATATACCAATGTCCTTGATGGTTCTTTGATAATCATGTCATAAGAGTAATTTGCATACCTCTTTGAATCAATCATACAAGTCAAAAACCAAGAAAATATCATGCTTCATCATTGGTCCTCTAGTCCTAAACATTATTGAGTCGCTAAACATACATGATGTCAAAAATCAAGAATTATTCATTTGAATCTTTAGCCATTGTTATTTGATCAACAAATTTAAAGGATTTCAAAACTATTTTCTTCTAGTTTGATAGTTGTTCAAGCTGTGTGATTCAATGTTGATGTTGATGTTGATGTTTGAGAATGGGTGAAAGATTGGCTGTTTTAAAATTTGAGATTCGAATTGATTGAAAAGTTCAACTGTCTTGATTCTTGATCTTGGTAAAGGATGTTTGTTTGATGCTTGTGTCTGTTGCAATGATTAGCTCCTGATGATCGCATGTATGCCCCTGGTTTGGATTTTGACAATGATAATGGACTAAGACCAATACCAAACCATGATAGAAATTCGTGAAAATTATCTTTGATTTTAAAAATAGCACATTTGGGTAGTGTTTTGTGTTAAAAAAAAAAAAGACGAGCTAGAGTTTTTGTGGCATTTTTAAAAAAATGAGCTTGTGTGAAAAACAATTATGGGTTTTTTTTTTAAAAATGTTATTCCATGTTTTGTATGAAAAAATTTGTTAAACAAATTTTTGGGATCTTAAAATATCACACATTCCAAGTTTTTTATGAGGGGGCAAGTTCCTTGCAATCCAGGGTGAGCTCGTCACCCAGGTGCAAGCGACCTCGCACCGAGTGCGAGCTAGATCACCCGATGTGTGAGCTTTCTCGCCCCATGTGCAAGCTTTCTTGCCTGCAGTGTGAGCTCGCTTGCCTATGACGCAGGCTTGCTCACCCATAGCAAGCTAAGAGCTCGGGGGGATGAGGTGTTGGGGTTTGCTATTTTTTGTTTTTTTGTCCTTTTTTATAATTTTGGATTTTGGATTTTTTTTTTATTTTTTTATTTTTTTTATTTTATTTATTTATTTTATTTTTTTAAATAATTTTTGGATTTTTGGATTTTTTTTAAAATACATTTTGATTTTTTGAATTTTTTTGGATAAATTTTTTATTTTAACAATGTTGTTTTTTATTTTTTTGATGTTTTTGATATTTTAGATTTTTGATATGATTTTTAGAAAACAAATTTGATGTTGATGATGGTTTTCAATTTTGCTGGATTTTCGAATTGATGAGTTTTGGATTTTTAGCAATTTTTTTTATTTTTTACAATATCATGTTCGATTCTTCGATGTTGTTAACGTTGTTCAATTTTTGTGATGATTTTGATTTTTCAATGCTTTTGAATAGTGTTTGATTTTAAAATTCTTTAAAAATCGATTACTAATTCTCCAGCAAGATCACATTGTTTTGCCCCTAATGTCTAGCAGATTGGGCTAGAGGGAATATAAAGTGATGGAGGAAGTGTGTGATGTGACCCTCAAGGACGATCTCATTTAAGATTACCCAAGATAAGGAAAAATGGATATGGCAATATAGGCTAATGAGGTGATTTCAAATAGAATATAGGGTAATGAAAGACATGTGTTGTACCAAGGAATGAACATGTCAAGAGGGTTTTGAGAACGTCTTTTTGTATTTTACGTCCTTCATTTTGATCAATACCAAAAGGTAAATATGGGTAGGATGAAGCTCAAAGGTGATAAGGGATAATGGACAAATGTTTAGGATAAGAAAGATCATGATAAGGTAGCATGGATGCAACAAGTAGATAAGCATAAGCTGATGGATAGGATGTTGGATGTTTATGGAAATTCTAAACCTTGTCAAGATTAATGGTAGAAAAGGGGATATGTATGTAGATAGGATAAACAACCGATAATGGATGGTGAAGGATATTATGGATAATGAATGAGATTATAGATAAGATGAAATGGATTGAACTTTCCCCCAAGTGTAGAGTGCAAGAGGGTGGATTACGCATGATGCTTGTTTGTCAGGTTTTACTCATGGTACTTGCCGAAGGCACCACAAGAAGTGATTTTGACTATAGGATGAATGATTTCTCTTTTCTTTTTTCTTTTTCTTTTCTTTTTTTTTTTCTTTTGTTTTTCTGAATTTTTGGAAGATAGTGAATGTGTGATAAGAAATTGAGGAATTCAGACATATTTCTCTTTGGATATGCTATAAGGGATCATGGCTAATGAAAATATGCTCAAAGATATTGATAGGGTGATGATAAAGGTAGACGGTGGTTAAGGTTTTATGCTATAGATTGGATAAGAGGGATGAAAGGATGAAAAGTAGGTGTTTGGATAATGGATGGGAGAATAAGAAGCATATATATTGTGGATGGAAATGTTGGCAATATCAACTTTTCCACACACTTTGAAGGGTGGAATGATGGAGGAAAAATGGATGGGGAAGATTGAAATTTTGATGGAGGAAATATAGTGTATTTTGGAACACAAGGACTCAAAATGGATGGAAAAGGTAATGGATTTTGGGACATAGTGACCCAAAATAGACATGGAAGATGGAAATTTTTTGGATGGAGATATAGTGGAAGTCTTTGGAAGCTTGAATGTCAACTTTGATTTTTCTCTTGTGTGCAAGTCTTGTAAGAGCGACTTGGGAATCCCCATATTCTTTGATTTTTATCTTCTTTGTGATACTTTAGAACACATTTCTTCAATGATGGATTTAGGAACCCTTATTTTCTTTGATTCTTCTTTTTTCTTGGTTTATCTTTGCGGTATTTTGGATATTTCTTTTTGCTTGGTGGACCTTTGCGGCCTTTTGGATATTTTTTTTTGCTTGGTATTCACATATTGATTAAACTGGACACGTTGATCTTGGTACATATGTGGATTCTTGAATTTATGATTTTCATGTTTGACATCCAAGTTGCTTCCAAAGTTTTTTGGGTTCATTGATGGATAGGAATGATATGGATAGGTTCTTGAAAGTTTCTCTAGTTTGTGTGCCTTTGTTGATCTTGATACCTGATAGGGTAAGTGGATGACGAGCTAGGAATGGCAGTCATGGTGGATGGAGAGATATAAAGGCCCAATATGGATGGGAGGGATGAAGACTTTCACTTTGGGATATATGAACCAAGAATGGATTTGGGGTATGGTGAAGGTATATGGTTACATTTGAATGGAGGGAGATAAGGTGTGAAAGGGATATCAACATCTTTAGAGTGAGCTATATTTCTGAGACGCATATTTTATATTTATCTTTGTACCAATAGGCTCATGAATAGCTTTGATAGATCAACTTTGATAGGATCAAATGAAGCTTGAGGGGATTTAATACCATGAAATGAATTAGGAAGAGTGGGGGATTTTTGAGGTAGACATGAGGGATCATGACAAGGAGATGATGGGATACCTTGATCCTTACATGGAAGAGGATCAATGGAGGAGTTAGAAAGGGTGCTTTGCTCTTGGTTTTCAATAGACTTATTAGAAATGGTTAAAGGAATATCCTGATCTTGCTTAGGAGGTGGATAAGATATATGACTTGGAGGGATATTTTTTTCTTGAGATGGAAAGGTATCATCTTGGAATAAGTGAAAGGGTATGAGAGAATCATCATGAGACTCTAGAGATATGGGATCTTGGTCAAATTTTGGATAGGAATGGATAGTATCTTGATATTTATGAAGACTCTTTTCTTGGCACTTTTAATTACTCTCTTGACATGGAACCAGTACTAAGGACAAAGTAGGAGTTTGGATATGCATGGGGGATTCTTGAAGGGATGATGAAGGATCATTTTGAATATGTGTGATAGGCATTATAACACATGAAATATTGGGGTCTAAGATCTTTGAAGCATGGAAATATGATTTAAATTAGCTTGGTTTTCTTTTAGAGGAAGCCCTTGAGGGTAGACATAGTCAACATGGAAAGCATCATAATTATGCTCATTGTTTGGTGGAGAAATTTTGACTAGTTTTTCTAGTTTATGGGATGGAGGAACGGTGGAAGAACTAGAGGGTGCATGAGGACTATTACTAGACATAGGTTCATGGTTTAGATCTTGCTAGAGAGTAGTATCGCGTTCTTCATTAGATGACTCATTAGGATTTTGCACTTCAATTATGTCATCATCAATGATATCTTGGATTTTATGCTTCAACTCCATGCAATCTAAAGTTTCATGTTCATTATGTCTATGATATGTATGTAATAGTTTCTCAAAAATAAATATCCACATGAAGTGAGTTGAGGCAATGTGATGATATTTTTCTCAAGGAGTTCTTCCTAATTTGATTCCTAAGATTGTCTCAAATGAGTAAATGGTCTATCAAATGGAAATTTAAATTAACTTGTATTTTCCAAAGAGATGTTGGATTCAAGATCATTGTGATCTAATTTGCTAGTCATATGATTGATAGAAAAGAATCTCAACAAAATCTGATGTAACTTCCTCTTCATTGTCTTGATCAAAGATAGGATGGTCATGAATTTTTTTATCAAAGACGTGATTATCATGAAGTTGTTATTGATCAAAGATAGGATTATCATGCGTAAATGCCTCTTTGTTTGAAGAAAAGGGAGACATGTTTAGATCATAATTAAAGAGAAAAGGAAAAATTGATCTTAATGAGTACTCTTTGGATGATATATCATTTTCTTCCTTTGGGTTTTTGATTTGTGATTGTAAAGATTGAATTTGATTTGTAATTCTAGATCATTCATTCTCAGCCATGGTATGATTGTCTTGATGTTCTTGTCTAGGTGGTTGAATTTTATGTGAGATTTCTCCTTGAGGATTTGCACCTTTCAAAGTGATCTTGTTTTTTATTTCTTTAAAGTGATAATATATTTTCCTTTTGTGGGCATGATGAAAGTGATTCTTGAATCAAAGGTTTCCTCAATAGTTAGGGTTTTCATTGAAGATCTTGATTGAGTCTAGTATAAATAAGTGATATGATAATATTCCAATGTTTGTTTTGATCAAACTTGAAGTGTGTCCTAATGATGAAGCCTAATAGAGAAAGATCTATCTCTATGATTAAGACATTTTTATGGATCCTAATCTTGTTGGTTATAGGAAAAGGACTTGTAATCATTGTTGGCGAACTTCTCAAAAATCAAGGATTTGGATGTTGGACACTACTTGTTATTTGATGTGATTTGGTTGGAATTGTATGAAAGATCAACTTGTTTAGAATAACACCAATGACAGATTTTCTTAAAAGCACTTGTTTCTATTTAGAAAAACTTGAATTCAAAAAGTGTACTCAAAAGCTAACTAACAACCACACTTAAGCACTCAATCTTAGCCAAATTAAAATAACTATAACATGCTGGTTTGGTGGAGGAAGCTGTGTGCTCTCTTGTGATTACTGTATGCCTCCTTTTGTGATCCATGGTTCCCAAGCTTTCTAAGGGTGAGGGTTAGTAGAAAAGGTTTTACAAATGATATAAATCCAATACACAATACTACTAAAATGAATAACAATGAAACATGATCAATAAAATGTACAAGCAAGAGAAAGGAAAACAAATAAATGCAATCCCCACAATGCTTGAAGCTTCTATTATTTCTCTCTACTCCTTCCAAAATGTTGTTCTTGATGCTCAGTATTGGCGGGGCAGCATCTAAGACTTGAGAAGCGTCGATAATTTGCTAATTGAAATGGGTGTGTGATCGCAAGAAGAACCAAACTGACATAGTAATGGCGCACGAGAGCTTGAAATCTTGGATCCTTCAAATGGTTATGAAGGGTTTATTATATAGGAATTGGTGATGATATGAATGGTTGAGATCAATCCCAGAGATAGGGAGATGAATGGTTTAGATTAAAAGGAACTAGAGAAGCCATCAGTAAACTCCACCTCTTTATTTGGTAAAGAGGAGATAGAGTTTGGTTGACTGAAGAGCTAATTGTGAGTTACCTTTTTAAACTGAAGAGGTGGGTGAAGTTACCCATGTGGACTAGAGAGGTGGGTGAAGTTACCCATGTGGACTGACTGGAGCTACCTCTTTGAAGATAAATAAATATTTAATTAATTTATTTAATTAAAGTTTTCAACATGTGAGATAATTAAATTCTTTTTGATTTAGAATTGCTTTATTGAATAAAATTAAAATAATTTAATTGAAATTAATTTAATTGGAAGAATTTAATTAGTAAGTTTGAATATTTGAATTTAAACTATAGGAAATTGAATTGAATTAATTAATTAATGGTAATTAATCAATTAAGGTTAATTAATTAAATAAAATTAATTATTTAATTAATTTTGGGAATTTGATTAGATGATTTGGGGAATGAATTTAGAGGAAAATAGATGATTAATTTAATGATTAAAAAACCATTAATTAATAGATGAAAATTAGTGTTTTTAATGTAAAGTCGCAAGCCTGCCATTTTTGGGTGTCTACATTTGCCCCTCTTTGCTGTGATGTGAATTGTCGCAGTGTGTCAAAGATTCTTTGATTTTGCCCCAGCTTTCCCTGGCAGTAGTAGGTGTATTTATGCCCCCTCAACAAATTTGAGAAAAAAGTCACGACATGAGCGTTGATCTGTTGAAACTGGGTAGCTGGCGAATTTGAAAAATACTTTAAAATGCCCCTGTTATTGACCATCAAAGTTTTCAGGGATCGAGAAGAAATTTCAGAGCACGTAGTGAAATTAGGGTTTTTTGGAACCCCTATAAATAGCCAAGAGAGCCATTCATTTGTCACATTGCGATCTTGGAGCTCTTGATTTCTTGGTGAGTAAGCCTTCAGCTTTCTGTCTTTTTCCTCCTGTTTTCTTGCAATGGCGGGCCTTCCTGGTGTGACCCACCTTTCTGATCATGTCTGGACCTATCAGAGACCAGCTGGCGCAGGACATCTGATGAGTTTTATTGGTTTGTGTGTCATTAATACTTTCATTTATTGATTTCAAAATTTAAACTTTTTTTGAAATATTCTTACTGTGCCACAATCATCTAGGGTTTCGCCGCAATTGCGGTTTGGATGTCGCAATTGCTGGTTTGAAACCACAATTGATAATTGTACCACAATTGATGACCTTGAATGTTGTATTTGCAATTTGTATGCCACACTTGCATGTTATGTTCTGCAATCACATAAGAGTTCCACATTTGTAGGTTTATTTGCCGCAATTGATATTTTAGAACTGTCTGCCTGATTTTTTTGTCTGATATTTTCTTTTTCTTGCTTCTGTTACTTCCCTTAATGACTGAAATTGATATTTTTCTTATTTATTTCTCTGTGCAGTTCACTGGGTAGATTCTGCACTGTCGAGAGTCTAGGTTGGCGGGTCTTGTATACAGATTTCAGCTCATAGAGGATGAGAGGTAAGTTCTTAGAGATCTAGGTTTATACTGGATTTGCTATATGCCTGAGATCATGACCAATAGGGGTCTGATCTCCGCTCTTGTAGAGCGGTGGCATTCTGAGACATGCACTTTCTGGTTATCGACCGGTGAGTATATTGTCACTTTGGAGGATGTGTATCACATCCTCCAGCTCCCGATCTAGGGTGAGCTTGTGGAGTATTCCACCCGTACTGGTATTGTTTCATTGAACGAGCTTTCTGGATTGCCCCAGGATCAACTTGGGTTGGCTGGAAATTATTATATTCCATGGTCCAGATTCAGTTTGGGCCTTGACAGGCTGTCCACCTTACTAGGCAGTTTGATATGTGGCATCTTATGCCCCGATCATTGACAGCATGGATTTTATGTCAGCTTCAGTAGTGTGTTGTAGAGTATGGTCAGGGATTGTACCGTATTTGCTTGGGGTCCATGCATGTTGGCCCACATGCATTTTCATATGTTTTACGTGGCTTACCTTGATGGTAAGTCACTCGGCTGCGGTGTGACCCTCCTCTAGATATGGGCATGGGAGCATATTGTTGTATGTCATCTTGTTGGTACATGTGCTCTTCCTGCTGATAAGCCATATATTTTTATGTACGATGGAGCCATTGTTCAGACCCACATGGGTCATTTTATGTACTAGTGGCAGTAGTTGGACATGATTCCTTACTTTATTTGGAGGCCCTATAGAGATTGCCCAGTTTGGGATGGAGAGGACATCCATCTTCCATTCTATCGCTAGCCAAGGTACCTGATTGGACGTATTACTGATCATATCCATATGATTGACTTTCACAACACCGACAGGGTGTTGCATCAGTTTGGTGAGTGGCAGGACGTGTCTGACTCTTATGCTTACTTTGCTTGTAGATCAATGGATTCTACTATCTGGGGTGGTGTCATATCTCTTGATGCTACTTGTACTGAGTTTTTAGGCTTTCTTCCTGTTGCATGGACCTGGCGCTCAGCTATTGTAGATGCAGGTTTGTTTTGTTTTCTGATTGCTTATGTACTTCCTTTCTTCTCTTTGATACTTGCTCATATCTCATTTTGATACTTCTTTCCTTATCTATGTGGGTACTGATATTTGAATTTGTCTTTTGCAGGCACTACACCTCAATATGATGCTCATTGGGCACAGGCTCAGCCAGTTGCTCTTATAGATGTCTTGTGTCCTGTTGCCAGGACCATTATGAGGAGGGCCCGGTGGGTACAACATAGTAGGGGAGGATGAGATGGAGGGAGAGGTGGTGTTCAAGCTGAAGGTGGGGGTCGTGATGGAGGTAGGGATGGGGGGAGAGACAGAGGATGGGGGAGGGGAGATGATGGGAGAGATGATCCTGGTCCTGGGGGTGATGGTGGTAAAGTCAAGACTAGAGGTGGTCAGAGTGGGAGTCAGAGTAGTAGTCCTCAAGTTGGTTTGGGTACCATTTTGGAGGATGAGGAGGCTATGGAGGAGGAGGCACCCCAGTTGGTGCGGAGAGTTTTCCGGCAGACAGGTGTTGTTCTGGCTCCTAGAGAGGAGGACAGAGTAGTTATTGAGGATGTTGATATTGAGATTGGTGACATAGACATGGAGGATCTAGATGAGGAGAGTGCAAAGACTGGTTCCTCTACTGATAGTGGCAGCACTGGCAGTAGTACAGGTGAGATCTCAGAGAGTGATGATGATTCCTAGGTTGTCAGGGGGAGAGGAGGTGAGGGATTGGGAGATAGGGTAGAGGAGGGGGAGATGGACGTGTCTATGGGAGGTATGGAGGATGATCCCTTGGAGTTGGAGCACCTCACCCAGTAGGTATAGGACCTTCAGGCCAGGCTAGCTTCATCTGATGTGCATGCCACTGCTTTGGAGGCCCAGGTTACAATGGCCAGGTCTAGAGAGCATCAGGCTCAAGCTGAGGTGCATTCTTTTATTGACAGTGTATAGGATGCCTCGCACAAGGATGTTCTTGACAGGTACTATAGATCTAGGCCTGATGCTCAAAGAGAGATTGAGTACTAGAGGCATCACTATGAGGGCACAATTCCTGCAGCGCAGAGGGTGCCTAGTTATACAGCATCAAAGAGATCCAGAAGAGCTCAGCGATCCCAGAGTAGTGGTATTGGAGCTCCTAGTTCATCCCAGAGACCACCTTCTGATATGCCACCCCCTTGTCCACCTCCTAGCGAGGGTGGGTGTAGCTCATGTTGACCTAATTTATGTATTATGTACCATTTTTGCAGTGTTGTTATTGTATATACTCTGAGTAGTATCCATTTTTGTATCCCGACACACTAATATTTATTGATATATATGTTGATTACCTTCTTTTGTTCAGACTTGCGACCATTTGTTGTACTCAGATAGTTTGATTTAT
This sequence comes from Thuja plicata, assembly GCA_018584345.1. Classification (NCBI taxonomy): domain Eukaryota; kingdom Viridiplantae; phylum Streptophyta; class Pinopsida; order Cupressales; family Cupressaceae; genus Thuja; species Thuja plicata. The sequence continues at coordinate 2,043,276 of MU226973.1, read as the reverse complement.
ATGAGATGCAACTAGTATTTTTGATATGATGTGCAATGGTTTACTTGCTATATGTATGATTCTACCAGATTTGGTGGTTTAGATGATGAGATGTATATGCAATATGATTCTATTATGCAGACTCGTATATGGATGATTTACTTTTCCTATGATACTGACATGTATATGAAGGATGGTGGGAATGAAATATATGTTTATATGAGATGCTTATGGATGTATATGATTTTATGATTTATCATGTATGCAACTACCACATTTTTTTCATTTCTAATGTACTTAAATGGAATGAATGCAATCTATTATGCACAAAATTTATGAGTAATGCATGTGTTAGTTAGAAATAAGTTAGTTTGGATAGATGTGCTATGAGATTGATCTAATAGAATGGAATGATAGAAAGGATGTTCTTTTTGCATTTTTTTTTATAGATATGATTTGATAGAAAGGATGAGTGTCCCAAGTCGCTGCCCCTATTTCTAATATTTGTCATCATTGCATCTTTTTTTGTATTTTTAGAAATTCCAAAGAGCGTGGAATGATCCAGATCACATACCACCTAGATAGTGCCACAACCTCTTGATAGCGGAAGCAGTAGAGAGATTGAATAGAAAGAGAACCTAGTGCACCCAAATATTGACCATTTGGGTTCAACTCTATTCCCTGTTTGAAAACAAAGAGAGCCAAAAGCACCCAGATATTGACCATCTAGATACTGCTTGTCCTCTGAATTAATCTAAAACAAAAAAATCAAGATAGAACTCCTATTCACCCAAATTCCATCTGGTTAACACTGTGAGCTCTTGATTTCTAAAAGGGAAAGCCAAGTAAACAAGATAGAACTCCTACGCCCCTAGAGTCCATCTGGATAGCATCGTGAGCTCTTGTTTGCAACATAAAGGGAAAGACCATAGAAACCAAGATAGAAATCCAAAGCAACTCAGAGTGCATCTGAATAGTGCTATGAGCTCTTGATTCTATAAACCAAACAAGAAAAATAAAAGATAAGGAATGTCAAATTCTTTCCCAGGGTTAAGCTCAGATTGTGGAACTGCACGGCTGCCAGATAAGTGACAGCACCTATCGTATTTATCCTAAATCATCATGGCCCTGAAATCAAAGTGAACATTCAACAGACAACAATCAAAGAAAATAATTCATGATCTATCATAGCTATTCTCCTCACATGGTGGACCCTGGAGTAGCGTAAGAACATAACCACAAAATATAAACTAACATCTGACTGACTTGACTGACCTAGTCAACATTTTGGATGGTTCCTTGATGCAGTTGGATTCTCTTGATTGGCTCGACTCTTTGGATAGGCTTGATTGGCTTGATTTCTTGAGTGTGTCTGGTTTCAGTAATAGATTACTCCACTAATACATTTGGTACCAAATTGCAACGGCAGTGCCGTTGCAGTTTTTCCGTCACAACCTTGTCATTGTCGCAATTGTGACGACAGACCGTCGCAATTGTGACGACGACAAGGTTGTGAAGGAAAAACTGCAACGGCACTGCCGTTGCAATTTGGTACCAAATGTATTAGTGCTCATATAAGACTAACCTATTTTGTTTGAGCATACCCATCACTGTGTAAGACGATTGATGTGATTGATTGATTGATTGCTTGCTTTGATCATGTTGGCAGTTGATCAAGCTGTGTCAGATGGGACCAATGCTAGTTCGCAAAGCTCATGATTGTGACAATTGATAGACTGATTTGATCATTTTGGCAGTTGATCAATCTGTGTCAGATGGGCCCAATGCTGATTCGCAAAGCTCATGGTTGTGACAATTGATAGATTGGCTTGGTTGCCAGTTGCTTGCTAATTGATTTGATAGGTTGATAAAGCTATGTCAGGTGAGCCCAATGTTGATTCGCAAAGCTCATGATTGTGACATTGATTGACTAGGCATGATCGCCCTTTGCTCTCTTGATAACTGAGTTGGTTTTAATTCTTGGGATTTTGCAATTTTTTGAATGTTTTGGATGAAGATTGATTTTCTCAGGACATTTTGATCTTTTTAGGATTTTTGATGTTTTTCTGATTTTTTGGATTTTTTCAAGACATTTTGAATCGCCCCCTAGTCTAGTGGACCAGTATTAACCATGGGTAAGTGCTTGGTGCTCAAAGGGGATTGTGCTTTTGGATATAGCTTGGGTAGTCAGTCTTGCATTTGAAGTGTGCTCAAGCTTTTTGAGTTCATTGATGGTGAAGCTAGATTTGAACACTTGGCACATGTTTTCTAGGTTTACACCAAGGTACCTACTCAATAGCACCTATTTTCTAGGTTTTCACTAAGAGAGTGATTTTGTTTCTCTTTACTTTTTTTAATTTTTTTTTTTTTTTTTGTCGCCAAGGCGCCTGTTTGCCAGGTTTTCACCAAGGTAACATTTTGTATTTTCTGAGTTTTTTGGTATTTTCTGGATATGTAGATAGGTGCCTTGACCATAGAGACCTCAAGGGTAGAACCTCTTGAGCTGCATGTTTTTTATGTAGCCGAGCAGCTGATCTCCTTCTGGTGTTGCCAGTATGAATGCCCCGCTCTGCGTAGAGCTGATAATGACAAATGGGCCTAGCCAATTAGCCTCAAACTTTCTGGGTTTGACTCACTCTGCTTGGTTCTTTTTATTTTCCATGAGGACAAGGTCTCCTACCTCAAATTTTTGTGGCTTCACCTTCTTATGATAGTTCCTTCTAAGGCAATTATGATAGCCTTGTAAGTGGTCGAAGGCATGTTATCTTCTTTAGTCTAGTAACTCTAGTTCACTGAGCCTTGCTACTCTATAGTATTCATCTAAAACCAGGTTCTTCAATGATATCCTTAGGGATGGGATTTCCACTTTGAGGGGTAATACCACCTCTGATCCATAGACTAGGGAGAAATGAGTGGCTCTTGTAGGTGTTCTCACACTAGTTATGTATGCCCATAATGCAGGACTAAGTTGTAAATACCAGTCTCACCCTAATTCGTTCCCTGTTTTCTTCAAGATTTTCAAGATTGTCTTGTTTGTAGCTTTGGCTTGGTCATTCCCTTAAGGGTAATAAAATGAGGAGAACCCTTGTTTGATATGGAACTGTTCGTATAGCTCTTCAACATCCTTGTTCTGGAAAGGTGTACCATGATCTGCCAGGATTGTTTGAGGGATCCCGTATCGACAGATAATGTGGTTAAGTATGAACATTGTTATTTTCTTTCTAGTGATGTAAGTGAGAGTAATTACTTCCACCCACTTGGTGAAGTACTCTATTGCAGCTATGATGTATTTGTGTCCATTTGCTGAAGAAGGTGTAATTTTTCCCACTAGCTCAAATCCCCACATTGAAAATGGCAATGGTGATGTAATAGGATTTAGTTCTTGGGCTAGTGCATGGATGAGGTCTCAATGGATCTGACACTGTCTACACCTTTGTACATGTTTGTGTGCATTTTTCTCTATTGTGGGCCAATAGTATCCCATCTGGATGATCTTCTTAGCTAAGTTGTTTCCACCTCCGTGGGTTCCACAAATTCCTTCATGTACCTTGTACAAAGCTTTCTGGGATTCCATGGAAGTGAGACATCATAGTAGTGTTCCATATAGACTTCATCTATATAAAGTAGTTGAGAGGATGGTATACCTGGAGGCTTGGTGGATGAGGGACTTTCTCTGGTTCCTAGACAAGTTGGGAGGTAAGACACTATTTTGGAGATAGTTATAGACATCTTGGTACCATGGTGATTTAGGACCAACAAGGATGCATGTTGACTCTGTGATAGATGCTTGGTGCGATGGCACCAAGAGTTTCTCTACTAGAAACTAGAATCTTGTTTCATTGCCTGGCATATCAATTAGTGAAGCTATGGTAGCCATCGTGTCTGCAACTTTGTTTTGTGCTCGTGGGACTTGTTTGAAGAAGATGTAATAGAACTTGGTGCGTAGTGTTTCCATCTGTGCTCTGTATGATATGAGCTTCTCATCTTTGGTTGTATAATCATTGTTGACTTGACTAATGATCAAATGCGAGTCTCCAAAGACCTTTAGGTTCTTAATTCTCCATTGAATTGCTCTCTTTAGACCGATGACCAGTGCTTCATATTCTTCTATGTTGTTAGTGCATGGAAAGTTGAGTCTGAAAGACTTTGGTATTGTATTGTGATCTGGAGTGATAAGCACTATCCCTGCCCCTGCACCATGGTTCGTGCATGACCCATCAAAATATAGTTTCCATACCTTGATTGCTAGTTGTAGTGTCATAATAAATTCATCAGGAAAGTCAGAAATAATAGGCTGATGGTCCTGAATGGGTGCCTCTTCTAGTTGATCTGTGATCACTTGCCCTTTGAGGGCCTTTCTGTCTACATACTCAATGTCAAACTCACTCAAGATCATTACCCACTTTTCCAGTCATCCAATGAGCACTGCTTTGCTTAGGAGGTACTTTAAAGGATCAATATGTGTGATCAACTTTGTTTGGTGACTCAACATATAATGTCTTAGCTTTTGGGAAGCAAAAACAACTGCAAGGCATGACTTCTTAATTGGCGTATAGTTTAGATCATATCCAACCAATGTTCTACTTAGATAGTAGATGGCCCTCTCTTTACCTACGTCATCATGTTGTGCCAAGAGTACACCTAATGTTGACTTCGTTGCTGAGATATACAAAAGCAATGGTCTACCTTGGACTGGTGGAACCAATATAGGAGACTTTAGAAGGTAGTCCTTGAAGACTTGGAATGCCTGTTCGCATTTCTCTGTCCATATGAATTTGATGTCTTTGTGCAATAGATGTTGGAATGGATGGCACTTGTCTTCCAGCTAAGCTATGAAGTGCCTGATTGATTGGAGCCTTCCTTGTAACCCTCTTAGTTGCCTTAGGTTCGATGGTGGAGGCATGTCCAATATCGCTTTAAATTTTGCTGGGTCCACTTTGATTCCTCTATGTGAAACTATGAACCCCAGTAGCTTTCCTGCTGTGACACTGAATGCACATTTATTTGGGTTTAGAAAGACCTTGAATTCTTGCATTTTGTCAAAGATTGGTCCCAATACTTGTAGATGATCCTTGCGAAGAATTGACTTGGCTAGTATGTCGTCCACATAATCTTCTATTGTTTTGTGGATGAGATCATGACATATAGTTGTCATATCCCTTTGATATGTCACTCTGGAATTCTTTAGACCAAATGGCATGACATTCCAACAATATGTCCCCCAAGGACATGTGAAATCTGTTGTGTTGGTCCTCTGGTGTGATCCTTATTTGATTATACCCTAAAAAGCCATCCATAAGTGATAGCATTTGATGTCCAGTAGTTAGATCTACTATCATATAAATGTTGGGTAAAGGAGTCATCTTTGGGACAAGCTATGTTGAAATCCCTAAAGTCTGTGCAAATCTGTATCTAACCACTATGCTTTGTAACTGGTACCAAGTTAGATATCCAGTCCGCATATGGTATAGGTCTTATGAACTTAGCATCCAGGAGCTTTTTCAACTCTGCCTTGACTAGCAATGCAACATGGGGATGCATCTTTCTCAGCTTCTTCTTGACAAGCTTGGCATTGGGTAGTAATAGGAGATGGTGTAGTACTAGCTCTGGATCTAACCCTGGCATATCTGAGTAGGACCATGCGAAATTGATCATCCTTGCCTTGAAGAAACTGATGAACTATTCTCTCTCCTCAAGGTTGAGTGATTTTTCCAAGTGTATGTTCTTTGGGTTCTTGTCATCTCCCAAATTGACTTCCTCTATTTCTTCTGCTAGTAATGTTGATTTCTCCTCTATCAATGGGAGGAGTTCCTTCTTTACATCTTCTAGCACCTCAGTGAGGTTTTCGCTAGAAGATACATCTTGTTTTAGCTTTTTATCATTCTTTTGTTCTTTTTTCTTTTGTGGACTGGAAAGAGGAGCTTCCTCCCCAAAATATGTCACTCTATCAAGGTTAATTGAGAAGCCTGCCTTGTGGTCTCCTGATGGAATGCCTTCCCTAAGTCCCATGAAATGAGCTATAGCCTCATCGTTCTCAAAGACATCTAAATCAGGTGGTCCTTGTTGATCCCACTCTATGAGCTCTAGGTGTACAATACAGATACTTTCATGGTTGCTTGACTCTAGTTGATTGAAAGGGACTACATATACGCTTCCCACAAAAATAGACTGTGATGTGGACGCGCCACTTGAGGTTTGATAAATGACATGCTTATCTATGTAGGTTTGTTCGGTAATGGTTAGTTGGTCAAATAAGTATTCTAGGTTTATGATAGTGTCTGGCCGAGGGGAATAATCTAGGATTCATGGTTCAGAGTCATAAAGGGATCTCCGCTCATACTCATGGGAGTCAGTCTCAATAGAACTCTTGTCAGATGTCTCACTTCCTTTGTTATCATTGATTTCTATGTGGACGTCTATTCGGGTTTGTGTGGTTCCCTCTTCGGCGGGCAACAACTATGCTAATATGCTGCTTATCAAGACATGTTTTGTGTTGTGCCCCCGGTGCATCTCTACTATTTGTTCCTGATTGACAAGAATGTCTTGGATCATAGGACTGGTTCTTTGTTTTCCATAGCCCAACCCTCTTGTGTTTCTCTAGGTTGGCGGGAGAGACAATTCCATTAAGCCTTGTTGCCTTGCTCCCAGACCAGTTGTACCATCGTACCCAAATCTTTGTAACATTATGTAACCATTTCCATAGTTTGACAGGGGTAGGGGTGGTCAGATTGTGTCTAGTGGGTCTTGGTATAACCAGGTATTGATGTCTTGTTCAAATGGATTTTCTTCTACTATGTCTCCCCATCTGACAAAGGTTGTGGGAGGACATCTGAATAAAATAGGCTACGGAGTTTCTATTATAATAACAGTTTGTGGCATGCCATAAGTTCTCAGGCTCTGAGGCATGTGCGTGATGGTAAAAGCCTCTTCATATCTGTATTCACCATAGCCCTTGTCGGCAATGGATATCTTGCCTGCTTTCTGTGTGATATCTTTAAGATTTGAATCTGAAGAGGGAATACTTGCGTCCTAGTTAATGACTATCTTTCTTACTATCCGTGTGACATCCTTGGGATTCGAATCTGAAGAGGATGGGATGCTTCATCTTGGTTCGATGGTACCTAGTTATCAGTGTTGATTTGGACTGCATTACAATATTGGAAAGGATTGGGATCTCCCTCTATGATGATTTCCTCTCCCTGGTGTGGGAGCTTGATGCATTGATGGTATGTTGAAGGTATGGCTTGCATATCATGTATCCAGGGTCTCCCTAGTAGCATGTTGTATCCCAAATCAAGGTCTAGGATCTAGAAGGGAGTGTTTTTTACCACTAGACCGATACAAACAGGTAAAATGATAATACCTTTAGAGGACCTTTCCTCTTCATCATAAGCCCTAATATTTATCCTCCTTGTGACATCAATGCTTGATTTTGAATAGCCCAATTGCTTGATTAACTTTAGAGTAAAGATGTTTAACCCAGCTCCACCATAAACAAGGACCCTATGGATAGCGCTTTTGTGGACCTGGACAAGTAAGTGTAAAGGATCATTATGCAGGGGTTTATGCGGCGACACATCATGGTCTATGAATGTGGCATGTTTGTTAGCAGCTATATGGTTGACCATCATTTGGAAGCTCTCGGGTGTTATGTCCCTTGGGACAGATGCAGTCTGAAGGGCTTGGTCAAGTTCCAGATTATGCTATGGAGATATGCGTAATAGGTCAAACATGGAGATCTGGGCAGGTGTGCGCTTTAGTTGGTCCACTATGCTTGGTTATGGATCTAAGTTTGCTATAGGATTGGCCGATATAGTAGACAAGGATGGTACTCCTTGCAAGATGACTCTGGAACGACACATTGTTACATCACATTTGTTACCTTGGTCTTTTATAGTGATCATAGCCACATGGCTATCTGAAGGATTAAGGCAATTGATAACATTATCACTGTTGGCATATGTATAGCTGACTTTCTTTGTTGGTCCACCAGACCCGGAAGCTTTTCCCTTCTTTTGATAATGAAAGGTATTGTTGAAAATAATTTGATCAGTTGTGCTTTTGGTTTGGGTATTTGTCACATCGATGGTCCCTATGCCAATCAGGTCTTGGATAGCATGTTTCAAACAGTAACAGTTGGATGTTTTATGCCCTTTCACCCGATGAAACTCATAGAAATCTTTGTCATTATACCACCATGGTTTTTTTTCATCCTGTTCAAAGTTCCTGATTTCTAGGAGAGTGATAGTATTTGATTGTATCAACTTGTGTAAAGATGATTCTATCGGCTCTCCCAATGATGTGAAATCTCGTTGTTGGAATTGAAACTGTGGTCTGCATTGGTTCTGTTGTTGACTTTTTGACATAGAACCCACTTGTATAGGAGGAGTTTGGTTTTGGGTGTATGCTTGTTGAGTGGGCCCTGTGGGTTTTTGGTTGGCCATAGGTGCGCCTTGCAGTGACACCTTGGGTTGTGCATAGTTGACTGTCTTCACATCAATGACACCATCGCTAGTGACATTTTTTTTTTGTTCCACCACTTAGCTTTGTCCATTTTATTTTTGTTTGTATTCGTTTGTGTGGGATCTGCAAGGATTCCTCATTTGACTAAGTTCTTCTCACAATGAACTCCTCATTCGATGAGTTGTGTGAAGTTCAGAGCTAACTGTAACTCTTTTATGAATGACATGTCTGGAATAAGATTGTCAACAAACATGACTATCAAGTCTTGTTTGGGCGCATCATATGTTATGTGGTTTTCCATATTCCTCCATCTCTGTAGGAATTTCACAAAAGACTCTCCATCCTTCTGTTTGATGTCGTAAACATCCTTGATGCTGACCTTGCGCTCGATGTTATGATGGAAGTGAGCTATGAACTTTTCAGCCAGTTCACCCCAAGACTAAATGCCATGAGGTAAATGCGAGAACCATTCCATTTCTGGTCCGACCAAGCTTTGTGGGAACAATCACATTAAATATGTTTCATCATGGGTGACTTCGACGCAACTAGCAAAAAACTCTTGGATATGTTCAATAGGGTTGGTACTGCCCCTATATTTGTCAAATTTTGGTACCAAAAAGTGATTTTGGAACGGAGACATGCGGAGAGAATGGTCAAAGGGGTATTGGTATAAATCCTCTACAGTGTAGGATTTAGTTTGCCCCTGATTTTGCATATCCATCATTTGGGTTTCAAGGGTTTGCATTTGTTGCATTAACATGTTTGTTTGATATTGAGGTTGGTGTGTGAGGGCGTTCCTCAGGGCTGTAGTGGGTATGAGGCTGTGCCTCTGTGTCCCTTTAGTAGGAACATAGGATTTCATCCTTGGGACTTGATATTGATTTCCCACCAAGTGATTTGTAAATGGGGGCACATGAGTAGCCCATGGTGGGTTTTGATGAGTTTGATGTTGTGATTGAAACTGGGGTGGATAATGCTGCTGTTGAGGGTGGGGTTGAATCTAGGGTTGTTGTTGCAAGGGTTGAATTTGAGGCAACTAAAGTTGGAATTGCTACTGCAGGGGTTGGATTTGAGGAAACTCAAGCTAGGGTTGTTGTTGCGGGGGTTGGAATTGAGGCAACTGAAGCTGAGGTTGCTATTGTGAGGGTTGGAATTGAGGCAACTGAAGTTGGGGTTGTTACGGGGGTTGGAATTGAGGCAACTAAAGCTAGGGTTGTTGTTGCAGGGGTTGGATTTGAGGCAACTGAAGCTGGGGTTGCTATTGCAGGGGTGGGATTGATGTCAGAATGGGAAGAGATGTAGCCTTGGGTGGGAATTGACTGTAAGTCATTCCTACAGAGATGGATCCCTGTGGGCATGAGGTGTTGATCCCAAGACTAGTGTGAATTGACTGTAGTAGTGGCATAGTTTCATAATAGTTGGTGTTTGGTGGGATGGAAGGCATAGCATGAGATCTTGATTGTCCTGGCCATGAGACCAAAAGTGGAGGCATACTAGTGACCATGGGTGCACTTAGTTGCGAGCCTGTCATGCTTTGAGTGGAAGATGTGTTGGCCTAGGTCCGGTCATTGGTTTGACTGGGTATAGTCTGCGTCAATGTAGGTAAAACCAATGGTGGAAAGATCTGAGACACAACAGGTAGTATCTGAGGAGGTGGAGTAGTGTTTTGACCTACGAGAGGGTTTTTGGGCCATATAGTTGATACACTAAATTCAGCGGGGAGTTTGACTCTCTTCTTTATTAGCATGGCTAAGTAACATTCAGGGTTCCTCTCTACAATAGTTTCAACTACTTTCATGGAGTAAGCATCTTGCTCCACATCTTCAAGCTCTGCTTCTATGATATCTTGGAAAAAAGCTACCCCACAGGGTTGTTCAATGAATAGAGCAGAACTGGTATTCACAAAAGGATCGTTCTCTTGCTCTATTTCCCAAGCGGGGAATCAGTTGATATATGACTCATCAGGTTGTGTTCTAGCCTTAGACCTTGTGTAAGGCCCTCCATGAGGTGTTTGAGACATAGTGCGGTCTAGGTTTTGTAACTAAAACAAGTGATATAAAGCAAACAAGGAAGAAGATCCTTTCTGAGGCAGTCTGAGTTATGTTTTGGATAAGGGTAATTCTAAGGACAAATTTTGATATAACTTGATCTCAAATTGGTGATGATAAAAAGATAAGATTTGCCAACTTTTTCTTTGAAAAAAGTCACTTTGATAAAGATGATGATGTTTGATATGATCAGATCAAGGTATTTCGAGTCTGAGCTTTTGAACTAACAATGTTTTTGACAATAATCATGCTTTACAGAGAAGGGATAATCTTTAATGTTTAGAGATTCACACAATGTTCTTTGCATTTTCTTGGGATAGACACTAGTTTTGGACACCAAATGACAAGTTATTTCAAGGTTCTTAGGTCAAAATAGGAATAAAGTATCCATGGTCAATTGCAGTACAACACCACCGATTGCGGTAAAGTAAACAGTCGATTGCGGTAATAAACATGATGATTGTGGCAATAAACAAGTTAATTGCAGCAGAATTCCTTCAATTGTGGCACAATGCGGGCAATTGCGGTAAATGAGGAACAGTCTAAAAAAAACTAGAGGATAAGTATCATTGCTTGAAAATTTTGATATTTTTTTGGAACAATGCTTCTAATTTGCAAGATAGTTGATGTTGAAAACCCTAGACTTTAACACGTTTGACTCATTTTGACAGTTTGGATGTTTTGTTTTGCATTTTCAGAAATTGATCAAAGAAACAAGCACAATAGACACCGCGTTTTAAAGAATGAAAATTGACACTGTGTATGTTCTACAACTTTTTCAAGTTGCAAGGTTATCACGAGGTCTCAACAATGAACAGTCAGATTAATCTAGGTCAATGGCTTCAGAATACAATGTTATAGGCCCAATGCTTGAATGTTTGTTAGCTCACATAGCAATTGTCATGCTACTAGGACATGAAGGTCCATGACGTAGGTGCCCGTGTTTTTTCTGTTTCCAGGTATTGTTGTCGTGGAGTGAAGATCTCTTTCACTACACAAATACTGTGGGACACATATGTTGGGAATATTGGGGGGAAATTTTGCAACCCCTTGCACTATAATAAGGTACCTGTTCGAAGGTAAAATGGGTTGGCCTCTAATTAATCAAGGTTGTAGTAAGGGTCTATGGTGTCTCTCCAATCAGTTTGTATGTGTGTGACTCACTTAATAGCCTATTTGATCATGCTAGCTCCTTAGGGATATTCACCCGATCCAGACTATTACCAACACACCTTGCCCAAGCTTGGCTAGATAAGATGAAACTTTGGTTCGCACCTTGTTTATATATCGATCAGAAGGATTACCAGTTTAAGGTCATTCTCTGAGGAAGAAGCACATTCCCCAGACAGGCCTTTCTAAAAAGTATAAAGGTTTGTAATCTAACAGTATGTGCAAGTGCACCCAAAACTCAAGACACAAGGTAAATCGATTAAGCTCCAAAGTTTTGAAATGTGAACTAAGCTACACCACTATACAAGCACCAGTGTTCAATTTTAAGCCCAAAATTAGGTGTTGATTGCTTGTTCAATTTTAATGCACCAATTTGAGAGATTTTTTTGCCTTTGTTCAATTTTAGTCTCCACGTCAATTTTAAGCCCAAATCTGAAATGTGAGATGTGATATGTTTGGCAAGCACTGTTCTTTTTAAACCCAAATCTACAAGTGAATTCCTTTTAGTTTGCTTTTTTTAGACGGGTTAGTAGAAAAAAGGATTTTTTTGCAAAATGAGAGTATATGCAACTTTGAAACAATGAATGATTGATACTCACAATAACTTACCCTTCTCTGTTCTCGGTGATTTGCCTGGTCCTGCACAGAAAAATAGAAAATGCCAGTTTAGAAATAGACGGACACAAGATTTGGATCTGATATGCAATATTTCTTGTGATTGTGGCAAAGTACTAGAAATTGCAGCAAAGATCTAGAGATTGTGGCAAAGCACTGGCAACTGCGGAGAAGCGCTGTCAATTGTGGCAAAGAACGGGCAATTGTAGAAAAATAATGACGATTGTAGTATGGATCGGGCAATTGTGGCAAAGAACTAGAAGAAAGAAGACAAAAGATGACAGAATAGTAATGCGAAAGCCTACAATCAATTGTGGTATTAAACCAGTCGATTACGGCACAGTTTCATTGATTGCGGCAAAATACCAGCAATTTTGAAATAACACAAATATCCAAAAAAATACAAATTTTTAGATTTGCGACCGTATGGTCATGGTTGATCAATCCTATTTTTCATCTGTAAGAGATATTTGGGTTGTTTGATTCACGTCGAGTTCACCAAAATGTACGCCTCCTTTCATGATCCATGGTTCCCAAGCTTTCCAAGGGCAAGGGTTAGTAGCAAAGGTTTTACAAATGATATAAATCCAATACACAATACTACTAAAATGAATAACAATGAAACGTGATCAATAAAATGTACAAGAAAGAGAAAGGAAAACAAATAAATGCAAACCTCACGATGCTTGAAGCTTCTATTGTTTCTCTCTACTCCTTTTGAAATGTTGTTCTTGATGCTCAATATTGGCAGGGCAACATCTATGACTTGAGAAGCGTCAAGAATTTTCTAATTGAAATGGGTGTGTGATCGCAAGATGGCTTGAATGCTAGAACCAAAATGACATAGTAATGGCGCACAAGAGCTTGAACTCTTGGATCCTTCAAATGGTTATGAAGGGTTTATTATATAGGAATTTGTGATGATATGAATGGTTGAGATCAATCCCAGAGATAGGGAGATGAATGGTTCAGATTAAAAGGAACTGGAGAAGCCACCAGTAAACTCCACCTCTTTAGTTGGTAAAGAGGAGATAGAGTTTGGTTGACTGAAGAGCTAATTGTGAGTTACCTTTTTGAACTGAAGAGGTGGGTGAAGTTACCCATGTGGACTGGAGAGATGGGTGAAGTTACCCATGTGGACTGATTGGAGATACCTCTTTGAAGATAAATGAATATTTATTTCATTTATTTAATTAAAGTTTTCAACATGTGAGATAATTGAATTCTTTTTTATTTAGAATTGCTTTATTGAGTGAAATTAAATAAATTTAATTGAAATTAATTTAATTGGAAGAATTTAATTAGTAATTTTAAATATTTGAATTTAAACTATAGGAAATTGAATTTAATTAATTAATGGTAATTAATCAATTAAGGTTAATTAATTAAATAAAATTAATTATTTAATTAATTTTGAGAATTTGATTAGATGATTTGGGGAATGAATTTAGAGGAAAATAGATGATTAATTTAATGATTAAAAAACCATTAATTAATAGATGAAAATTTGTGTTTTTAATGAAAAGTCACAAGCCTGTCCATTTTCGAGTGTCTACAATTACCTCCCCTATTGCACCGTTACTTGGTTTCGTGGGGAATGCAATGTCTCTGGACTCCCCTGGTGTTGCGGGGGTAGTGGCTTCTATTGGTTCTGCGGAAGATTCTCCTATAGGTTCTACTTGTATTTTGACTACCTCTGTCGATAGCTTGGATTGCTCTGGTTTGGTTGATGATCCTTTGCAGAGGCAGGATGAGGCAGCAAGAGCTAAATAGGGCTAGATAGCTGTTAAAGGAAAAAAAAAATTAATATGCCCTCCTCTTTTCATATGACTCTTCATTCCCATCAGAAGGGTGCCAAAGGTAAACTTTAGTCTTGGTTTTGTCTTTAGCTTGGGTTTGCATGAAGGATGTTTCATGCATTGATTCTTTATGGTTGTGGGAGCCTATTGTAAAACCCTCACTTTGGTCTAGATCCATTTTGTTTTGAGGGCTTTTTTGAATATCTTTTGAGAAAACTTTGTACAGGGTTTTGGGTTCCCTTCAAAACCTATTGTTACCTTAATCAAAAACATTATGGTTTATGTTCTTGCAATATTTTCACAAGGCTTGATACAAAAAAAATCAAATCAGACAAGCTACCTAAGGACAATTTTAATTAAAATGGATAATGAGGTAAGCTTTCTATTTAACCAAGATTTGTTTATGATTTTGTTCAAAAGCATCTTATGAATGCATTACAATGCCTCATGGTAGCGTAAACACTATTTAGGTCCTATAGACCGCTAGAGGAGACCAAGCATAAGATACCATTTCCCTTCGAAGTATTAACTTCAAGAAGGTATTTGTTTATAGTGGATTCGAAAAAATGGCTTTAGCTCTATTTCCACTTTAGGTTGTCCCTCTCACCGGCTATGTTAAAGCAAATCTTGGGAGGCGAGCCTTCTAAGTTTCAAATTCAAAGAGCATGTTCATGAAAGTAATGAAATTAAATAAAAAGTAGATCTAGGAATTTGATCACCCTAAGAAGGATGAGAGCATATCCCTATTACTTTCCACTTCCAAACACAATTGTCAAATTTTATCTTTCCAAGCCTTTAACCTATGGAATTAGAGAATGTTTGGCATTTTGATCAACTTAAAAAGTTGAGAGCATAGGCCTAATTCTTTTCATTCACAAACGAAGAGGCTTTATTTTTAGTGTTTGTTCATTCCTTAACCTTTCTTCTATTGTCAAATCAAACATGTTTGGCATTTTTATCATCTTAAAAAGATGGGAGAATAGGCCTAATACCTTATTTGACAAACAATAATAGGTTTGTATTTAGGCTAGATTTAAAACTTTGAGATGTCACAATTTAAACAAATGACTTGAAATCCAAAGGTTTTTTGACTCACCTTGTTTGAAGCTATATGCACATTTTTGAGGTTTTAGATATTTTGTTATATTGTACCTCAGTGATCGTTCCAATCTCCTTAGCATCCAAGATTTCTCATGAATGTTAGTTCAATAACAATATTGTTTTCAAACAGATTTGTTTCTCACAAGGAATAGATACAAATTTCTACTTGTGACTCTAGCCGACAAAGAAACATTTCTGTAAATAACTGTTGGGTAAGCAATCACATTTGCTTCCCTCTGAATTTTACAAGGTACAACTCCCTGATTTAATATTCAATGAATTGAACTAAATTAACATTCAAATATTTTTTCACCAAAAAACACAAAAGGTATGAAGCATTCAACCATCAACATGCATTGAACACATTTCTAATCAAATACTGATTCAAATTACACTGAAAAAATAGTTTTCTATGAACATTCATTTACATCCACAATAACCAATATATGAGTATATTCAAAAGATAATACAAAAGCTTATAACCATTCAAAAAGACTTGAAATAACTGAATTCACAGATGTGGCTACACCCGTTTCACAAAACAGACATAAATCACATATAAATGCATAGATTTATATTTTTCTGATCCAATTTTAGACACTTCTATTCACAAATAAAAGATTCCAACTCTTATATATTCAAAATAAGTACCGATCCACCAGTGTATTACTAGTTAAGTTTTTGTATCCAAATTTTTGAACCCAACCACATAGTTTGTTCCAGTATTTAAACATAATTTTTTAACCATAACTAATTTCAAAACTACATGTAGTTTCAGTTGAACCACAGGTTAGAACTACACTAGTTTTAATAACTAAAAAGTAATTACTGTAGGATTTGAGAGATAGAAATCCACAGAACGCCAAGAATACCTGCATGCAAATAACCTATTACAGGAGAGAAGCAAAAAGAAGCAAAAGGCAGAACTCAGAAGTTACTCAAAAATGAGAGAAAAATTATGATCCGAGTTAATTGAAAAAAAGATTTACAAGGTTCAACCTATAAAGGTGAACAAAACCCTAAAGCCTAAAA
>MU226973.1:1971316-1982420 GCA_018584345.1 Thuja plicata | reverse complement strand
TTTATTTCCATAGATTAGATTTGCATTCATATTTCCTTTCATAGACTAATATGCATTGTTATCATTTAGATTAGATTTCATTTTCATGCATTTGAATCTCTCGTTTCATGGTGTATTTGCAATAGACCCAACTAGATCAATCTGAGGGCCTTCAATTTACATTTTTACACATCCATGACTAGAGAGCTATGGATCGATATTTGAGGCCTCATTCTTGAGAAACCTTGAATGGAATGATTCATAGAAGTGTGACAACATTTATGCACACAACAAGGACCACCTAATTTAGATGTCTTGAAGAATGATGAGGCTATTGCTCATTTCATGGGACTTAGGGAAGGCATTCCATTTGGAGATGACAAGGCAGGCTTCTCCATTAACCTCGACAGAGCGACATATTTCGGGGAGGAAGCTCCTCTTTCTAGTCCACAAAATAAAAAAGAACAAAAGAATGATAAAAAGCTAAAACAAGACGTATCTTCTAGCGAAAACCTCAAAGAGGCGCTAGAAGATGGAAAGAAGAAACTCCTCCCCTTGACAGAGGAGAAATTAGCATTACTAGCAGAAGAAATAGAGGAAGTCAATTTGGGAGATGACAAGAAACCAAAGAACATATACTTGGAAAAATCACTTGCCCCGAGGAGAGAGAATAGTTTATTAGCTTCTTTATGGCAAGGATGATCAATTTTGTATTGTCCTACTCAGATATTCCAGGTTGGATCCAAAGCTAGTACTACACCATCTCCCGTTGCTACCCAATGCAAAACTTGTCAAGCAGAAGCTGAGAAAGATGCATCCCCATGTTGCATTGCTAGTCAAGGCAGAGTTGAAAAAGCTCCTGGATGCTAAGTTCATAAGACCTATACCATATGCGGACTGGATATCTAACTTGGTACCAGTTAAAAAACACAATGGGCAAATACAGATTTGCACAGACTTAAAAGATCTCAACATAGCTTGTCCCAAGGATGACTTTCCTTTACCAAACATTGATATGATAGTAGATCTAACTGCTGGACATCAAATTCTATCACCCATGGATGGCTTTTCAAGATATAATCAAATAAGGATCTCACCTGAGGACCAACACAAAATAGCTTCCACATGTCCTTAGGGGACATATTGTTGGAATGTCATGACATTTGGTCTAAAGAATGCCGGAGTGACATATCAAAGGGCTATGACAACTATATTTCATGATCTCATCCATAAAACAATGGAAGACTATGTGGACAACATACTAGCCAAGTCAATACTTTTAAAGGATCATCTACAAGTGTTAGGACCAATCTTTGATAGAATACGGGAATTTAAGGTCCGTCTAAACCCAAAGAAGTGTGCATTCGGTGTCATAGTAGTAAAATTACTAGGGTTCATAGTGTCACATAAAGGAATCAAAGTTGACCCATCTAAAGTCAAAGCAATCTTGGACATGCCTCCCCATCGAACCTCAGACAACTAAAAGGGTTACAAGGAAGGCTCCAATCAATCAAGTGATTCATAGCTCAGCTAGTAGACAAGTGCCACCCATTCTAATATCTATTGCACAAAGACATCAAATTCATATGGACAGAGCAATGCAAACAGGCATTTCAAATATTCAAAGAGTACCTTCTCAAGTCTCCTATATTGGTACCACCAGTACAAGGTAGACCATTGCTTCTATATATCTCAGTGACAGAGTCGGTGTTAGGCATACTCTTGGCACAACATGATGACGCAGGTAAAGAGAGGGCTATCTACTATCTAAGCAGGAAATTGGTTGGATATGAACTAAACTATATGCCAATTGAAAATTCATGCCTTGTAGTTGTTTTTTCTTCCCAGAAGCTAAGACATTATATGTTGAGTCACCAAACAAAGTTGATTGCACATATTGATCCTTTAAAGTACCTCCTAAGCAAAGCAACGCTAACTGGATGGCTGGCGAAGTGGGTAATGATCTTGAGCGAGTTCAACATTGAGTATGTAGATAGAAAGGCTATCAAAGGACAAGTGATCGTGGATCAACTAGCAAAGGCACCCATTTAGGACCATCAGCCTATTATTTTCGACTTTCCTAACGAATCTATTCTGACACTACAACTGGCAATTGAGGTATGGAAACATTATTTTCATGGATCGTGCATGAACCATGGTGCGGGGGCAGGGATAGTGCTTATCACTCTAGATCATTATACAATTCCAAAGTCTTTTAAACTTAACTTCCCATGCACTAAAAACATAGCTGAATATGAAGCACTGGTCATCGGTCTAAAGATAGAAATTCAATGGAGAATCAAGAACCTTAAAGTCTTTGGTGATTCACAGTTGGTTATCAGTTAAGTCAATAATGATTATATGACCAAAGATGAGAAGCTTCTACTATACAAAGTGTAGATGGAAAGACTACGCACCAAGTTCCATTACATCTTCTTTGAGCAAGTACCATGAGCACAAAATAGAGATGCAGATGCGATGGCTACCATAGCATCACTAATTGATATGCCAGGCAACGAAACAAAATTCTAGTTTCTAGTGGAATAGCTCTTGGTGCCACAACATAAATCATCCATCAAAGAATCAACATGTGTCCTTGTTGGTCCTGAATCCCCATGGTACCAAGATATCTATAACTATCTCCGAACTAGTGTCTTACCTCCCAACTTGTCTAGGAACCAGAGAAAGTCCCTCATCCGCCAAGCCTCTAGGTATACCATCCTCTCAACTACTTTATATTGACGAAGTCTACATGGAATTCTTCTATGATGTCTCACTTCCATGGAATCCCAGAAAGCTTTGTACGAAGTACATGAAGGAATTTGTGGAACCCATGGAGGTGGCAACAGCTTAGCTAAGAAGATCATCTACATGGGATACTATTGGCCCACAATAGAGACAGATGCACACAAACATGTACAAAGGTGTAGATAGTGTTAGATTCATGGAGACCTCATCCATGCACCAGCCCAGGAACTAAATCCTATCACATCACCATTGCCATTTTCAATGTGGGGATTTGACGTAGTGGGCAAAATTACACCTTCTTCGGCAAATGGACACAAATACATGATAGTTGCACTAGAGTACTTCACCAAGTGGGTGGAAGAAATTTTTCTCACTTACATCACTGGAAAGCAAATAGCAATGTTCATACTTAACCACATTATTTATCGACACGGGATTCCTCAAACAATCCTGACAGATCATGGTACACCTTTCCAGAACAAGGATGTTGAAGAGCTATGTGAACAATTCCAAATTAAAAAAGGGTTCTCCTCATTTTACTACCCTCAAGGGAATGGCCAAGCCGAAGCTACAAACAAGACAATATTGAAAATCTTGAAGAAAATAGTGAATGAATCAGGGCAAGACTGGCACTTACAGCTTAGTCTCACATTATGGGCATACAGAACTAGTTTGAGAACAACTACATGAGCCACTCCTTTCTCCATAGTCTATGGATCAGAGGTGGTATTACCCCTCGAAGTGGAAATCCCATCCCTAAGGATATCAATGAAGAACCTGGTTTCAGATGAAGACTATAGAGTAGCAAGGCTCAGTGAACTGGAGTTACTAGTTGAAAGAAGGCAGCATGCCTTCGACCACTTACAAAGCTATCAAAATTGCCTTAGAAGGAACTATCACAAGAAGGTGGAGCCACAAACATTTTAGGTAGGAGACCTTGTCCTCATGGAAAATCAGAAGAATCAAGCAGAGCGAGTCAAACCCAGAAAGTTTGAGCCTAACTGGCTAGGACCATTTGTCATTGTTAGCTCTACTCAGAGTGGGGCATACATCCTACCGACACTAGAAGGAGATCAGCTCCCTAGCTACATCAATAGCATGTACCTCAAGAGGTTCTACCCTTGAGGTCTTTATGGTTAAGGCACCTATCTACATATCCAAAAAATACCAAAAAAATAAAAAAAAACAAAAGTTACGTTGGTGAAAGCCTGGCAATCAGGCGCCTTGGCGACAACCAAAAATAAATAAAAAAAAGCAAAAAAGAAAAGAGAAACAAAATCATTCTCTCAGTGAAAACCTAGCAATTAGGCGCTATTGAGTAGGTACCTTGGTGAAAACCTGGCAAACAGGCGCCAAGTGTTCAAATCCAGCTTCGCCATCAATGAACTCCAAAAGCTTGAGAAGATTTCTAATGCAAAGACTGACTATCCCGAGCAAAATCTAGAAGCACAATCCCCTCTGAGCACCAGGAACTTACCCATGGTTATTACTGGTCCACCAAACTAGGGGGCGATTCTAAATGTCCTTAAAAAATCTTAAAAAGATAAAAAATCAAGAGAAAATCAATCTTCATCAAAAACATTCAAAAAATTGCAAAATCCCAAGCAATAAAACCAACTCGGTTATCAAAAGAGAAAAGGGAAATCAAGCCCAGTCAATCAATGTCATAATCATGAGCTTTGTGAACCAACATTGGGCCCATTTGACATAGCTTGATCAGCTGCCAACATGATCAAAGCAATCAATCAATCAAATCCTATTAATCGTCTTACATAGTGATGGATACGCTCAAACCAGACAGGTCAGTCTTATATGAGTAATCTATTGCTAAAACCAGACACACTCAAGCAATCAAGCCAATCAAGCCTATCCAAAGAGTCAAGCCAATCAAGAGAATCTAACTACATCAAGGAACCATCCAAAAAAATGTTGACTAGGTCAGTCAAGTCGGTCAGATGTCAGTCTATATTTCGCGATTATGTTCTTATGCTACTTTAGGATCCACCATGTGAGGAGAGTAGCTATGATAGATCATGATTTATTTTCTTTGATTGTTGTCCGTTGAATGTTCACTTCAATTTTAGGACCATGATGATTTAGGATAAATATGGTAGGTGATGTCACTTATATGGTAGCCACGCAGTTTCACGATATGAGCTTAACACTGGGAAAGAATTGGACATTCCTTCTCTTTTATTTTTCTTGTTTGCTTTATAGAATCAAAAGCTCGCAGCACTATTCAGATGGACTCTAAATTTATTTGGATTTCTATCTTGGTTTCTATGGTCTTTCCCTTTATGTTGCAAATAAGAGCTCACGATGCTATCCAAATGGACTCTAGGGGTGTAGGAGTTCTATCTTGTTTTCTTGGCTTTCCCTTTCAGAAATCAAGAGCTCATAGTGTTATCCAGATGGACTCTGGGTGCATAGGAGTTCTATCTTGGTTTTTTTGTTTTAGATTAATTTAGAGGACAAGCGGTATCCAGATGGTCAATATCTGGGTGCTTTTGGCTCTTTTTCTTTTCAAATAGGGAACATAGTTGAACCTAGATGGTCAATATTTGGGTGCACTAGGTTTTCTTTCTATTCAATCTCTCTACTTCTTCCACTGTCAAGAGGTCATGGCGGTATCTAGGTGGTATGTGATCTGGATCATTCGAGGCTCTTCAGAATTTTAGAAAATACAAAAAAAAAAAAAATAGATGCAATGATGACAAATATTGGAAACAGGGGCAGCGACTTGGGACACTCATCCTTTCTATCAAATTATATCTATCAAAAAATACAAAAAGAACATCCTTTCTATCATTTCATTCTATTAGATCAAATCTTAGAGCACATCTATCCAAAACTAACTTCTTTCTAACTAACACATGCATTAGTCAGATATTTTGTGCATAATAGATTGCATTCATTCCATTAAGTACATTAGAAAAGAAAAGCATGGTAGTTGCATACATGATAAATCATAAAATCACATGCATCCATAAGCATCGCATATAAACATGCATTTTATTTCGAACATTTTGCATATACATGTCAGTATCATAGGAAAAGTAAAGCATCTCATATAAATCAAACTATCTGAGCACAATGAATGGTCGCAAGTCTGAACAAAGGAAGGTAATCAAACATGTATATCAATAAATATCAGTGTGTCGAGATACAAAAAATGGATGATACTCAGAGTATATCAAATGAAATCACTACAAAAATGGTACATGATACATAAATTGGGTCAACATGAGCTATCCCCACCCTCACCACGAGGTGGACGAGGGGGTGGCATATCAGAAGATGGTCTCCAGGATGAACTAGGAGCTCCAATACCACTACTTTGGTATCACTGAGCTTGACTCGATCTCTGGGAAGTGGTGTAGCTAGGCACTCTCTGCTCTGTCAGAACTACACCCTCATAATGATGCCGCCAATAGTCAATCTCTTGCTGTCCATCGCGGCCAGATCTATAGTATTTATAGTATCTATAGTATCTATCTAGAATATCTCTAGGAGCCAGAATAGTAGTTGTCCGCTGGTGAACTCTCTGCACCAACTGGGGTGCCTCCTCCTCCATGGCCTCCTCATCCTCCAAAATAGTACCCAACCCAACTCGAGGAGCACTAGTCTGTCCCACACTCTAGCTACCTCTAGTCTTGACTCCGCCACCAGCACCCCCAGGACCAAGATCANCTCCCCTACCACGTCCTTCATCTCTCCCCCCATCCCTACCTCCCCTACCACCATCTCTCCCCCCATCCCTACCTCCCCTGCCACCACCTCTTCATCCATCACGCCCTCCCCTACCATGTCGTACCCGCTAGGCCCTCCTCATAATGGTCCTCGCAATAGGACATGAGACATTTGTAAGTGCAATAGGCCGAGCCTACACCCAATGTGCATCAAACTGAGGTGTAGTGCCTTCAAAAGACAAATTCAAATGTCAATACTAGCACAGATAAGGACATAAGTATCAAAATGAGATATGAGCAAGTATCAGAGAGTAGAAAGGAAGTACATAAGGAATCAGAAAATAAGACAAACCTGCGTCTATAGTGGCCGAGCGCCAGGTCCATGCAACAGGAAGTAAGCCCAAAAACACAGTGCGGCCAGCATCAAGTGATACTACACCACCCCATACAGCAGAATCCCTCAACCTCCAAGCAAAGTATGCATAAGAATCAGAAACATCCTGCTGCTCTCCGAACTGGCGCAACACCCTGTCGGTGTTGTGAAAGTCAATCATATGAATATGATCAGTAACGCATCCAAGCAAGTACCTCCACTGGCAACAAAAGGGAAGATGGATGTCCTCTCCATCCCAGACTAGACAATCTCTATAAGGCCTCCAAATGAAGTAAGGAATCATGTCCAACTGCTGCCACCAGTATGTCAAATGACCCATATGAGTATGAAAAAAATATCCATCATACATAAAGACATAGGGCCTATCAGCTGGAAGAGCATGGTCACCAATAGGACGACACACATCAATATGCTCCCATGCCCATATCTGCAGCAGGGTCGCACCGCAGCCGACCAACTTACCATCAAGGTAAGCCACATAAAATATATGAAAATGCATGTGCGCCAACATGCATGGACCCCAAGCAAATACGGTATGATCCCTGACTATACTCTGTAACATAGTACCAAAGCCAATAGAAAAACCACGCTGTCAACGATCGGGGCATAAAATGCCACATATCAAACTGCCCAGTAAAGTGGATAGCCTATCAAGGCCCAAATCGAATCTAGACCAAGGAATATCATAATCACCGACCAACCCAAGCTAATCCTGAGGTAATCTAGAAAGCTTGATCAATGAAATAATACCAGTGCAGGTGGAATACTCCACAAGCTCGCCCTAGATCAGAAGCTGGAGGATGCGATACACATCCTCCAAAGTGACAGTACACTTCCCGATCGGTAACCAGAAAGTGCATGTCTCAGAATGCCACCGCTCTACAAGAGTGGAGATCAGACCCTTATTGGTCATGATCTCAGGCATATAGCAAAGCCAATACAAACCAAGATCTCAAAGAACTGACCTCTCATCCTTAGTCAACTAAAATTTGTATACAAGGCCTGCTAGCCTGGACTCTCTACAGCGCAGAATCCGCCCAGTGAACTACACATAGAAATAAATCATAAAATTATCATTTTTAGTCATTAAGGCAAGTAACAGAAGAAAGAAAAAGCAGATATCAGACAAAGACATGAGGCAAACAGTGCTAAAAAATTGATTGCGGTAATAAAACAATGCAACGGCAGTAATTTTAGGCGATTGCGGAACACAAATGGAAAGTGTGGCATACAAAATTCAACTGTGGCATTCAACCTAAACAAGTGCAGTACACTTATCAACTATGATTTCCAACCGGCAATTGTGGCATTTAAACTACAATTGCAGCAAAACCGCAACCGATTGCGGCACACATTGCAATTTTTTAAAAAAGTACCATTTTTAAAAGCAATAAATGAAAGCATTAATGACATGTAAAGTGATAAAACTCACCGGACGTCCTGAGCCAGTTGGTCTGTGGTATGTCCAGACTCGGTCAGATATGTGAGTCACGCCAGGATGACCCGCCATCGCAAGAAAATAGGAGAAAAGACGACAGTAACTGAAAGCAGACTCACCAAGAAATCAAGAGCTACAAATTCACAATGTGACAAATGAATGACTCTTTTGGCAATTTATAGGGGTTCTAAAAATTCCAATTTCACTAGGAGCTCCAAAATTTCTTCCCAGTCCCCAGAAACTTTGACAATCAATTACAGGAGCATTTTAAAGAATTTTTCAAATCCTTCAGCTACCTAGTTTCAGAAATTGCAGTTTCAACAAATCAACGCTCATGTCGTGACTTTTTGCTCAAATTTGTTGAGGGGGCATAAATACACCTACTACTGTCGGGGCAAGCTGGGGCAAAATCAGAGAATCTTTGACACACTGCGATAAGTCACATCGCATCAAAGAGGGGCAAATGTAGACATGCTAAAATGGACAGGCTTGTGACTTTACATTAAAAACACTAATTTTCATCTATTAATTAATAGTTTTTTAATCATTAATTAATCATCTATTTTCCTCTAAATTCATTCCCCAAATCATCTAATCAAATTCTCAAAATTAATTAAATAATTAATTTTATTTAATTAATTAACCTTAATTGATTAATTACCATTAATTAATCAATTAAATTCAATTTCTTATAGTTTAAATTCAAATATTTAAACTTACTAATTAAATTCTTCCAATTAATTTAATTTCAATTAAATTAATATAATTTCATTCAATAAAGCAATTCTTAATCAAAAAAGAATTCAATTATCTCACATGTTGAAAACATTAATTAAATAAATGAATTAAATATTCATTTATCTTCAAAGAGATAACTCCAATCTGATCACATGGGTCACTCCACCCATCTCTCCAGTCCACATGGGTAACTTCACCCACCTCTTCAGTTCAAAAAGGTAACTCACCATTAGCTCTACAATCAACCAAACTCTATCTCATCTTTACCAATTGAAGAGGTGGAGTTTACTGATGGCCTCTCCAGTTCCTTTTAATCTCAACCATTCATCTCCCTATCTCTGGGATTGATATCAACCATTCATATCATCACCAATTCCTATATAATAAACCCATCATAACCATTTGAAGGATCTAGGATTTCAAGCTCTCGTGCGCCATTACTATGTCAGTTTGGTTGTAGCATTCAAGCTATCTTGCGATCACACACTCATTTCAATTAGAAAATTCTTGACACTTCTCAAGTCATAGACGTTGCCCCGCCAATATTGAGCATCAAGAACAACATTTCAGAAAGATTAGAGAGAAATAATAGAAGCTTCAAGCATCATGGGGTTTGCATTTATTTGTTTTCCTTTCTCTTGCTTGTACAGTTTATTGATTATGTTTCAGGTTATTTGTTTTAGTAGTTATTAAGTACTTGATTTATATCATTTATAAAACCTTTGCTACTAACCCTTGCCTTTGGAAAGCTTGGGAACCACGGATCACGATTGAAGGAGGTGTACATGTATTTGTGCAAAAATAAAAGCCAAAATATATTTAATACCTCGGGGGTATTACTTTAGGGAAAAAGAAAATTATATAAATAAAGGCAAGAATCCTCTCTTATAAACGACTTAGGGTAAAAACCCTAAACACGTACCCGTGGCCCTCATTTGTTATTTCATTTTCTCTCTGCACTTTATTGCGCCACCAAGGTGGATTAGGGTTTGATGGAGGCCTCTGTGGGTTTTCTTTAAGCTTTGCAAGCCGGTCTACCATTTCCACACGTATTTTCACTTCATTGCAAAGCCCTCGAGCTATGTTTCCTTATAAAGACAAGGAATTTAGTTTTATCTTTTGCTCTGTGTTTTAACTCCATTCTTACACGAATTATCAAGAAGGTATGTTTGGTAAAGTTTTTCTTGGAGATAACAAAGAATATGACATTGTCAGAAAGGGTGATATTTTATTATCACTAAAGAATAGTAGTAAATGGCTTTTGAAAGATGTACGACATGTTCCTACTCATAAAAAAAATCTGATTTATGTGAGTACGCTTTATGCGTGAGGCTATAATGTTAATTTTTCTTTAGATTCATGGAAAGTAACCAAAGGTCTGTTGGTTTTGGTAAAAGGAAAGAAAATGGGGAGTTTATATATTTTAGAGTGCAATGGTGAAGTGGGAGCTTTCATGGCTATTACAGATAGTAATGCTAAAGTTTGGCATAAGAGGCTCGGTCACATGAGTAAGAAGGGTCTTGATGTTATGCTTCAAGGAGATCAGCTTCCAAGTCTTAATTCAATCAACTTGGAGTTATGTGAGCATTGTCTTTATGGAAAACAAAATAGGGCCAGTTTTTTGAGGATGGGTCATGAAAATAAATCCTCTCCATTAGAGCTTGTGCATTCTGATGTTTTCGGTCATACAGAGGTAACTTCCATCTGTGGTTCTAATTATTTTGTTATATTTCTCTATGATTGCACTCGTAAAGTTTGGATTTATACATTGAATAAGAAATCATAGGCATTTTCTAAATTTAAAAATTTCAAGACTATGGTTGAAAATCATATTGGGAAGAAAATTAAATGTCTACTAACAAATAATGGTGGCAAGTTTTTCTCTTCAAAGTTTTATAAATTTTGTGCAGATAGTGGTATTTGAAGAATTAAAATAGTCCCCTTTACACCTAAAGAAAATGGTGCAGCTTGTATGCAGCCTAAAATGGTCGCCTAGACTTTGGGCCCCATTTTATCATTTTATCAATTTCCTGAATCAATGCTTTGCAATATTTTCAATTCAAATCAATTTTCTTGATCAAATTGTAATTAATTCAATTATTCAATTATTTCAATATT
>MU226973.1:1950363-1970591 GCA_018584345.1 Thuja plicata | reverse complement strand
CCTCCATTTCAAACCTTTGCACTCCATGACTAGAGAGCTATGGATCAATATTTGAGGCCTCATTCTTGAGAAACCTTGGATGGAATGATTCATAGAAGTGTGTCAACATTTTAGCACACATTTTTGGTGCCCACTGTGGGGCAGAAGATTCATTTTCTGTCTCTTTAGCTATTTTTTGTCAATTTATTTTTGGATCCAAAATTTCTTTCTTTTCTGTACTTGCTATTTTCTGTCTGCAGGGAAATTTTGCATGATATTTTTCAGGTTACGTCGTGAGCTTTCGCTATTTCTGTTGTTTATTTCACACGGCACAGGGTACTTCTTCATGTGACATGGCGCGAATCTTCTCACGAGATCTAGCATCATGCTGGATCTGACTGGTTTGCTATCATTTCTATATTTTTCTATTTACTGTGCATTTTTTCACGCGGGCCTGTATGTTTACTCACGTGACAGAGCATTTCCTCACGCGGGCCTGTGTGTTTTCTCGTGTGAACTTTCGTATGGGAGATCTATTTTTTTTACATTGCTATATTTTTAGATCTCGATTTCTTTTGCTAACCACTAATGTTTACTGTTTCTAGTGGTTTGTGATTTGTGATTTGCTATTGATGTTGCTGATTTGGACTTGCTTGGATAAACAATAAATGATTCGCATTGCATTGTACTTGAGGTATTTTGTTGATCTCTATAAAATTTAGATTTTGGGAATTAAAATGAACATCTCATGTGTCTAGCTTGAGTTTTTCTTTCTTTCATAGATCATATTTCTAATTGGTGCTCTAAAAATGGACCTAGATTTGCTTTCTTGCATATATGTTTCACATAGTAATTAGGCCCTATGAACACTATTTGTGGTGATCTTGAGAGAGTGGGCTTCATTCACTTATTTTACATGTGAAGCTCTTCTTGACGATAGATTCCCTTTTAGGTAGGGAAGGATTTTGTTTTCATCTCATTGGTCAACTTGGTTTGGGCTTCAACTTTTGGCAATACTTTCTCTCTTTGGGGAGATTGGTGTCATTTCTTGTTGTGTGAATCTTGAATGAAGTGATTTCAAAATTAGTGAGTCAATGAATCATGTTTTCTATGTTTTGGTGAGGTGAAGAGGCTAGAGAATTATGCTCTTTTCCCTTTTGGGAGAATCAGAAACTTGGAACCCTTGAATCTGAACTAAGTCCCCATGTGGTCCATATTTTGAGTCTTCCTTGTTAGAGAGGGTTAACCGTAGTGGACATTCCCTTTATTGGGTCAACCACGTGGACGAAACATCAAGCGGTAATAGTCATTTTTGCCATGGTAGCGACAACCGCTATATAAATGTCCTTGTGGAAGAAATCTCCACAGGTGTAGTTTCTTGTGGGTTGTCAGATCTCCTCAGCAGCTCTAGATTGATTAAATTCTCAGACTGTGTCAAAACCTTGGTGCGCCGGGTTTGGATTTCACCCACTTGAGATTGCAAAAGTTGCAGAGTCAAGCCATTACTAAGAACCATAGTGCAACCAAATTTTTCTTTTCATAGGACTATGTGTGTGATTGGAAAACATTTGAGAACATACACAAGTAGCATTCTTATGGAGTAGAAATACTATGACACTATCTATGTTCATGTGCAAGGTTGCTTTGTCCCTTGCTCATTGTTTGAAGACGTTGATTCCTTGAACTCCCTGATTTTTGTATTCCATGCCTGATTCATGATAAAATCGTTTAACATAGCTAGTTGGTTATTTAAATCACACAAAATCTGAGTTTTGTTGCCTTCTCTCGCGAGAGAAAGCTATTTTCTCACGTCGTTCACTGTGTTTCTTCGCACAGCCATCTGTAAATCCTTACGCGAACCTTTCTGCCAGATACTGTTTCTTGTTTTTCCAGTCTAAGTTTTCTCACACCGTTCGGTGCATTCTATCACGCGATCCTGCATTTCCTCGCATGAGATAGCATTTCCTCGCGTGAAACTACCTATCAGTGAACTATCTGCTATCATTTTTGAGCCTGTTTAGCTTGTTGTCCTATCATTTTCAATTTTCTAGGTTGATCTGGGTCAGATTGGCTTACTTACCCTGCTATTGGAAGCTTCTTTAGCTTTGGGTTCTTTTATTTGACCTCTTGGATTAGCAATCTTTGATTTCACAAGTGACCTTGCTTGGCGCATGGATAGTTAGAAACTGTCCTTGTTGAAAAGATAAACCTTTGGATTCTTTGATAACACACTTGGAGAGTTTTGGTAGTCTCTTGTTCATTCACTTTCATACAATTTCAATTTCAAATTAATTTGGGTAAGACCATCCTCCTGATCCATATGTGCTAGGGTATTCACCCAAAGTTATTGGGCACCTTTGTGGCAGTGTTGGCTTATCCCTATTTGTAATTTTCTATCTTAACACCTCTTTTTTGACAAGTTAATGCCTTTTCTATCCTAGTTTTGTGCCAACGTCTCTTAGGGTAATCCTATCAGCTAGTACCTTTTCTTTCATGTGAGTTACAACAAGATATCAAGTGAATCAAGGAAAATGACCTCAAGTGGTTTTTAACCAATTACCCCTAGTTAAAACTCGCCAAAGACATAAGGAAAAAGGACCCATGTTTTATCAATCACCTAGAAATACTTCATAAATTTGGTTTGATTCCAAGAGTCACCTTAGCAAGCTGGGTATCTCCTTAGCGTCTTCTCACTCTTCTATGGATATGAGTTACACAATGACTTGGAGAGAGAGGGAAGCCATGGATAAACATTATGATGATTTGTTTGCAAGGAGTGGACATGCTATTTCATTCAGTGGTTCCTCTCATAATAGTAGACCAAGCTCACCCCTTATTTCAACAAGATATTTGGATGCACATCAAAGGGTTGAGAGAGAGAGAGAGGTAAGAGACATGCTTATGATGATGAGTTATCACAACATGAGAAACAAGGAGATGAACTTCATGATGCTCACATCAATGCAACTTATACCAATAACTTGTTTCAACATTCACGACCAAGCTCACCTCTTAAAACATCTACCAACTACATGAGTGACAGACTCAAGAGGATTGAGCATGAAAAGAAGGTATTCCAAGATGAACAAATTCATAAGCAAGAGAAAATTAAACGTCTAGAGTTGGAGAAACAAGCTTTAATTGAAATGGAAAGGAAAGCCCTTCAAGAGGAAAGCGATAGACTCTTGGCTAGACAACTCAATTATCCATTCAACAATATGCATGTTAGTGGTGGAAATAGTTCTCCTCCATCTACTCCTCCTAGGACTCCAAGAAGTAGGAGACATTCAAGATCAACATCACAATCTCCTAGTCATAGAGGAAGAAGGGTTTCTAGACATGATCTTCATAGGAGACAAACCCCTCATAGGAGCTCAAAGCCATCTTTACAATGTGCTCATTATGGTTCACAATATGGAGGTATTAGTATGAGTTTTGATCACACCTCCCAAGATTTCATGCACATGCAACAAGAACCATTTTTTCAACAGTATGTGGAGAAGTATGTGAAGCAAAACCAGGATAAGATCCTAAAGAGTCTAATCGATAATGGTGCGAGAGTTCCTTACAACTTTGATGTGGATAGAAAGATTAAGAGACATGGTCCTTCTCAAGAGGAGAAGATGGATGAAATACAAAGACAAATAGCCAAGATATCTGCACCTAAGAATTATTTCTCATTGGACTCAATTTGTCCTAATCCTTTTGATAAGAGTGTTGACATGAAAGAATATCTTAGAAAGGTTGAAATTCCTCAATATGACAAATATGATGGGAGTGGAGATCCACATGATCATGTGCATCAATTTTATACCACAAGTTTTGAGTTCCATCAAGATGATTCATACCTCATGAGGTTATTCCCATGAAGTCTTAAGGGACAAGCAATGGAATGGTTTACTAAGATAACTCCTCCTATTAAGAATTTAAAAGAGCTTGTTCAAAGATTTGTTCAACACTTTGCATAGAATGTTTTGAGATCTATCACTTTGTTGGACTTATGTAGCTTAAAATAGAATCAAGGAGAATCCTTTGTTACCTTCTTGCAAAGGTGGAGACAAAAATGCTCTTGCTATTCTACAACTATTCCTAATACTGAAAAGATTGACATTCTTGTTAATTATTTGGTCCCCAAAATGCGGTATGAGGTTAAGAAAATAGTTTTTGATTCATTTGACACCATGGTTGAGACTGCATGCCGAATTGAGGATGTTTTAAGAGAACAAGGAATCTTGACTAAACATGGAAATAACAACAACAATAGTCAAAACAACAACTCTAACAAGGATAAAGGGAATAACCAATATTAGAATAGAAACAAACAAGTGGTTAATGATGGAGTTGTAGATTCCTCCCAACATAAGGATCAACCTATGCTACACTTATCTAGTATTGTTCAAGCTGCAAAGCCCAATGCATCCACTCAACAAGAAAGTAAGCCAAGTTACCAAGGTAAGCCTAAGGGTGAAAGACGTCAATTTGCCAAATTTGGTGAGACATATGAGGAAATTTTAGAGAAACTTATTGATAGAAATTTGGCACATCCTCTAGATGCAGCACATTTTCACATACCTAAAGTTAAACCTCTGTGGTGGAAGGAGGAATCCTTTTGTATATTTCATAATGGTATTGGACATGATGTTGAAAATTGTGGGAGACTCAGGCATATCGTTCAAGATCTCATTGAGAATGGAAAACTTACAGTAGATGGATTGAAAACCAATGCTGATCACAAGGCATTCAAGGAACCTTAGCCCAAATATGAAAAGGGGGAAACCTCTAAAGTTAAGAATGGCAAAGCTGAGACTAACTATACTTATAAAGATGTAGAGAATACCATCAACATGCTTGAATTTGTTGGAGAAAATGTTAACATGATGAGTGGAAGAGATCCTTATGGCTATGATCAAGATGAATACTCTCTTCCTATTTTTGATAGAGAACCTATTGTGGTGCTAAGGGGTCCCAACTCTAGAAGGTCATCTCAAGCCCTTAATGCTATTACCCGAAGTCAAGGTCCCATTGTCATTAAAGGACCCAATTCAAACCAGTCAAGCAAACCTAAGCAAGTGGTGTCTAAGCCTGTCACCTTGAAACCAGTTGTTAATCCTAAATCAAAATACAATCTT
The DNA here is from genome assembly GCA_018584345.1 of Thuja plicata. NCBI lineage: Eukaryota > Viridiplantae > Streptophyta > Pinopsida > Cupressales > Cupressaceae > Thuja > Thuja plicata. Next base: position 1,965,483 of record MU226973.1, on the reverse strand, counting down.
GTTGATCAATTACAGAGAACCCCCCCTCAAATTTTGATCTTTGAGCTCTTAGAGTTTTCTCCAAGACATAAACAAATCCTTGAGGATGCTTTGCGCATGGAAAATGTCCCCAAAAACTTAGATATTGATCAATTCTAGAATATGGTTAATCACATTGCCACCCCTCACTTCCTTTCATTTTCCAAAGATGATGATAAAGCTTTTAGCCATCCGCACAATCTTTCCCTTCATATTGAGGTCATGATCCATAGAAACCGTGTTAGGCACGTGTTGATAGATGGGGTGTTGTGCTTAATATTTGTTCTTTTAGTCTTTTGAAAGAATTGGGTTATTCTGAAGAAGTTATAGATACTAGAAATAGAATTACTATCAAAGCCTATGATGAGGCAGAAAGAAGTTCCAAGGGGTTGGCCGTCCTTCCTGTTAGGATTGGCCCTATTCAAAAGGATATTTTGTTTCAAATAGTTGATGTTGGACCCCTTGCATACAATATCTTACTTGGTAGACCATGGGTTCATGATATGCAAGCAGTGTCATCTACCTACCATCAATGTGTTAAGTTCCCCTACAATGGAATAGAGATCTGTATACCTGGGGATAACACCTTATCTGTTAATTCAATTTCAAGAGGGGCTCATGTTCCCCTCAATAGAGAAGAAAAAGATTTTGATGCTACTTTGTCTGAATGCAAAGATAAGTTTAAGTTAGTAGACCTTGGTATGGGGGGTATCAACTCAACTCCCTCACCACATTGCCAGTTTCACCTCGGTCTTATGGCAAACCTTCAAAAGAGATGAATCCTTCCTCTTCATCTATGACATTATTTGGAAAATTTGTAGAATCATCAGTGCCTATTCAAGGTGAGAAAGAGGAAACATTTGTTAGAGATTGGATCTATAGAGAAGAAAAGTATAAGCACAATGAGAAATTCTCTCCCTCTCCTAAGATTTATGGAAGAGGATATACTTTTGTCAAGAAGATGGGCTATCCTGGTTATGGCCCTCTTAATCACAATTTGGATGCTAGGTCCGAACCTCTTGATCATGCTGAATTTGGATGCAAGTCTAAGAAACCAGTTGGCCTAGGATTTGAAAATTGCAAAAAGCATACCAATCCTCTCTTTGAAAAGTTGGAGAGTGATGATGAACTAGAGTATGAACCTAATTTGACAAATCAATAGGATATGTGTGAAGATTGGGTCCCTTCTACTACTCTCCTTTGGGGAGATTCAGATATTTCACTCACCCATGCATCAGTTGCAACTTTAGAACAAGAATCAGATATAGAGAATGCTTTGAGAGAGCGTCAAAGAAAGAATCTTGTTCAATTACTAGAAAGAGAAAGAGTTACTTTTGATGAAACTAGACCTTCAACATCATGATGTCCCAAGCCTTCATGGTGTAAGAATCCTAGTTGCAGTTCAGATACTAGTTCTAATGAGTATGAATGGGACTCTTTTTCAGAGCCTTCAACAGTTGATAGAGATGTTGATGTTATACACACTTTTAGTTCTCCACTTGAGGTAGCTGATGAGTCACGTGTAGGATTAGAGGTTTTGAACCCACATTTTTCCTTAGTGGATGATTCTTTGCTTGTTAGGATGAATCCTGATTTGAGTAGCTTAGAGGGATACTTGACAGAATTTGACTCTTCAATCACTAGCTATAATATCATTCATATTTATAGCCTTGAACTAGTCGTTGATTTACCTCTTGTTCATCCTGACCTTATTGATTGGTCCCAACACTATCAAGAACCTTAGCTTTTAACATTCCAAAATGATTATGAGATAGGTTGTTATCTAAATACCATTGAACCCATAGTCTCTTCCACCAGTGAACTGGCTACCAGTATGACAAAACCAGATATCAAGTACCTTAGTCACAAGATAAAGAGAAAAGAAAATAAAAAGAATAGGTGTTCTGATGGCGAAAACCACTGTGTGGTGGTATCAGAACCAAAAAAAGTAAAAATAAATGGCGTATCTAAGGGTGGAAACTTCTCTTAGATGCCTAAGGATGAGGTACTTGATCGTCTTCCTAGCTATTTTCAGGATCGATCTTCAGTGTTTATTTAGCCAACACAAGCAGTTAATTTGGGTACAAATGAGGCTCCACAGATAGTGCACTTGGCTGATTCATTGTCACCAACAGAAAAAGAATCCTATACTAAGTTCTTACAACAAAAGAAGATCAATTTTGCATGGACTTATCCAGATATGCCAGGATTGGACATTGATCTTATTATGCATCACTTGTCCATAGCTCCAAATGTCAAACCAGTTAAACAAAAATTGAGAAAGATGCATCCTCATACATAGCTCTTCTAGTCAAAGCATAATTAGAGAAACTCCTTGGAGAAAAATTTGTAAGAGCTATTGCCTATGCTAAATGGATATCAAACATTGTACCAGTTTTTAAATATGACAAATCCATTTGAGTTTGCATAGATTTTAGAGATATCAATAGACCATGCCCAAAGGATGACTTTCCACTCCCCAATATAGACATGATAGTGGATATGGCTACGGGTTATGAGATGTGTTCTTTAATGGATGGTTTTTCTAGGTACAATAAAATTAAGATAGCTCCTGAAGATCAAGAAAAGATTGCATTCACTTGTGCATGGGGTACCTATTGTTGGAAGGTTATGCCTTTTGGATTAAAAAATGCAGTAGCTACCTATCAAAGAGCTATGACAACTATTTTTAATGACATGATGCATAAAAATATGGAAGATTATGTGGATGACACCTTGGCCAAATCTAAACAAAGAGATACACACTTAGACAATTTGGAAGTAATTCTAGATCACCTCTGGAAAACTACTTGGATTCATTATTTTAGCAAAAGGAATAGAGCTACCTATCCTAAAAAGTGTGCATTTGGAGTCACCTCTAGAAAACTACTTGGATTCATTATTTTAGCAAAAGGAATAGAGGTAGACCCTGAGAAGGTTCAAGCAATCATAGATATGCCACCTCCTAAAAACATTAGTCAAATGAGGATTCTGCAAGGATGTCTTCAATCTATAAGGAGATTTATTTCACAATTGGCAGATAGAGCTCAACCTTTCAATAAGAACTTGCATTAGGGGGTCAAATGTATTTGGAATGAAGATTGTCAAAAGAGCATAGATCAAATCAAGAAGTACTTGGCAAATTCTCCTATTTTAATGCCTCCTATCCCAGGGAAACCACTCATTTTATACATTTCAGCTACAAAATCTTCTTTGGGAGAATTACTAGCTCAACTTGATGAAAATGGGAAAGAAAGAGCAATATACTACAATAGCCATACTCTTGTTTCATATGAGGTTAACTACACTAGCATTGAACAATCTTGTCTTGTTGTTATGTTTGCTTCCCAAAAGTTGTGAAATTACATGCTTGCGCATACTATACACCTCATAGAAAAAATAGATCCACTCAAATATTTGCTAAGTAAGGCTACCCTCATAGGTAGACTTGCTAAATGGATGATGATACTTTCAGAGTTTGACATTGAGTACATTGAGAGAAAAGCAATCAAAAGACAAGCTATAGAAGATCAATTGGCTAATTTCCCATTACAAGATGATATACCTATTCAAGTTGACTTCCCAGATGAACATCTTATGTATATAACTGAAATAACATGGAAGATGTTCTTTGATGGATCTTTTATGCAAAATGGTTCAGGGGCTAGTGTTTTTTTTGTTTCTCCTCATGGGTACACGATTCCTAAGTCTTACAAATTATTGTTCTCATGCACAAATAACATTGCTGAGTATGAAGCTTTAACAAATAGACTTAAGATAGCCATAGAATGGAGAATCACAGAGTTACACATCTATGGGGATTCCCAGCTGATAATCAACCAAGTTAATGATGAATATCAAACCAAACATGAGAAAATAGTACCTTACAAGAAAATGGTTGATTCTTTAAAGAGATACTTCACATTTGTCACATTTCAACAAATCCCTAGAGCAGAAAACAAAGTAGTTGATGCTATGGCTACACTTGCTTCACTCCTACAGTTAGAGCAACATGAATCCAGATTTGAATTCCTGGTGGAAGAGCTACATCACCCTATCTTTGACTCCCAAGAAAGCCATATTATTTGTACCCTTTTTGGTCATGAATCATCCCGTTATGGTGCCATTTACTCATATCTTTGTGATGGAATGATACCTAAAACCTTTAACCAATTTGAACGCTGAAACCTTACCTGAAATGCCTCTCGCCATTCCCTTATCGCTGGTGATTTGTATAGGAGGGGTCTAGATGGAACACTTCTTAGATGCTTAGAAAAGGAAGAATCTGACCAAGTGTTAGTTGACATTCATGAGGGAATTTGTGGGGGACACTTCAATGGTCTTGCCATGGCCAGAAGGTTGCTTAGGGTGGGGTACTATTGGCCCACGACGCAGATTGATGCAGTAGCTTTTGCAAAGTCATGCTAAAAGTGTCAAAAACATGGTAACCTGATACATGCTCCAGGCAAGGAGCTCATTCCTTCTATCTCTCATTGGCCATTTCAGCGCTAGGCCTTTTATCTTGTTGGGAAGATTCATCCCAACTCATCAGGTGGACACAAATTTATCATCACTGCTACTGATTACTTTACTAAATGGGTATAAGTTGTCCCACTTTCTGTTGCCTCGGGCAAGATAGTCTCTCTATTCATTCTGAACCATATCATCTGTCAATATGGAGTGCCTTCCAAAATTATTACTAACAATAGAGGCCAGTTTAAAAATAAGGACCTTAAACAACTCTGCAAAAAATTCAAGATTAAACAACATTGGTCCTCCATTTACTTCCCGCAAGGAAATGGTCAAGCAGAGGCATTAAACAAAACCATTCTTAAAATCTTGCATACAACAATCTATAAGAATGGTAGAGATTTGCATTTATAGATAAATCCAGCTTTGTGGGCCTATAGAATGAGTATTCATACTCCTACTGGGGCTACTCCTTTTGCCCTTGCATATGGTGTTGGAGCAATGTTACCTTTGGAGGTTGAGATTCCTTCACTTCAAGTTTCTCTCCATGGTCTAGTTACAAATGAAGACTACTGTGTCATGAGACTTCAAGAGTTAGAACTTCTAGATGAAAAATTTCAAGCATCATTTGACCATATGAGGGTCTATCAAAAGCGCATGTCCAAAGCCTTCAACAAAAAAGTTCACCCTAGAGAATTCCAAGTGGGAGATCTTGTCCTACGTGAAAATCCTAAGAATCAATAGCATAGAGATCAAAAGGGAAAATTTGAACCTAATTGGCTTGGACCTTATATTATTACAGCAACTTTTGGGATAGGTGCTTATTTACTATCTACTGAAAATGGAGAACAGCTCCCTGATCCTATCAATGTTTTACACCTGAAGAAGTTCTATCCATGATGCCCATTCTGTCTAGGGGCATCCTTTGTACATAATTATTGATCCTGAAAAAATCCAAAAAAGGATATATTGTCAAAAATTCTAAAAATTGGAAAATGTCCTGAAAAAATGATCATCTTAGTGAAAACCTAGCAATAGGCGCTTTGATGTATCTCAAAAAAAATTATATATTCCAAAAAATACAAAAAAATAAAAATAAAATTTTTTTTAAGAAATAAATAGAAAAAGTGCCTTGGTGAAAACCTAGAAATAGGCGCCTTGGTAGCAAAAATTCAAAAAAATTATAAAAATTCTTGAAAAAATTAATTAAAAAATAAAAGAAAAAAAATTGTAATAAAATCCAAGTGGTGAAAATATGGAAATGGGCACTACTTGAGGCCTTTGCACCCCTGTTTCTTAGTGCGTGTCCTCGACACTTAGCCTTTCCCCATCATGCCTTGTCCTTGTTGCCTTGGTTTGGATGTCTTTGTCTTTGTCTAGGGGGCATACCTATGTTAGCTTCGGTCTCTTGGATGCATTAGTCTTTACGACACCTCACAAATGGTGTTTTTCAATACCATCTCAATTGTATTTTTCAATACAACCCCTGACATTGAGTGTTTTTCAACACTTATCGGTTTGGTCTTACCCCATTTTTTCATGTGATCTTACTCGCTTGCAAGCATTTAATCCTTATCCTCGAAACTCAGTATCAGTTAACACGCTTAAATTTTTAAACACAGCACTTAATACTTGAGCTATGTCATGATCTTTTTTCTGTGTGCTGACTGTTATTGATTTTCGTTGAGTGTCCTTGTCTAATAAGCCTCTATGTGATGCATAGCTAGAGGACTTGGGGAATGGGACATGTTTTTATTTGCTTTCTATTTTTTGCTTCACTATTTTTGCACATATGTTGATCATCATGGCCTCTATGCCTTGATGCGAGCATGGTTTTGCTATATTAAATTGGGTAAGCTAGCATCACAGTCATCTTGACCTTTATGTCTTTGATGCTTATGTTAGAATCTTTCCACATTCCAATCCGATATAAATCGTATTCATATCTTCATAGTTGCACTTGTGACTAGTGATGATTGTGTGATTTTCTGATGTTCGTTAATAATGGCCCAATGATGAAAAGAAGTTCCTTAACATTCTCTTATGAATGATGAACACAAAGTCCTATGTTATAGTTGCTCTATTGCAAGTACACCTTTGCATTTCATGTAGCTTGCATTGTTAGACTTCATGTTAATTTTCATTTTTAGGCTGCACTATGAGTTTGAGAGGGTTTCCTTCATCTTTCTTGTGGACTTTTAATCAACTGTCATCACGTTCTGATCTTCATTTCCTTATCTTCTTTCATGATCTCAATCAAAATTTTCTATCTTAAACAGTTGATTGATTTTGGGGCATTCTCTTTCTTAAGGAAAATTCTCTTTCTTCTCTCCATTTCTTTCCATCTCGTCCAAACTTCTCTCTTCCATTCACTTTCACCCCACTTCTTCTTCTTATTCTTCTTCTTCTTCTTCTTCTCTTCTTCTCTTCCAAATCATCCTTGGGGCATAATATTTCATGCTTAATGATCTACCTTGGTTCTGTGATCTTTATATATTTCATCTTACATCAAGAACCTTATCTTTAGTTTGATTTGATCAAAATTTATCAATTTGTTGTTTCTCCTCAATCTCATTTTGATTTTTATCACGAGGGGGCAGTACCTATCAAACTTCAATCTTTGATTCAGCTTTATCAATTATATCTGTCTTGCTTGAGATTCTTATCTCTGACATGTCAATTACTTATTTCAGTGTTGACTTTGTCTTTTTCAATTGTGCTTATTTTTGTCTTGATGTGTTCCCAAATCGATCACACATCTGGGTTATTTTGTGATCCCAAGTCGACCTCACGCTTCAACTACATTCTTTGACTACATGTGTTCCTGAATTGACCACACATTAGTCAAAGAGGGGCAAATGTATGCACCCTAAAATGGTCGCCTAGACTTTCGGCCCCATTTTATCATTTTATCATTTTATCAATTTCCTGAATCAATGCTTTGCAATATTTTCAATTCAAATCAATTTTCTTGATCAAATTGTAATTAATTCAATTATTCAATTATTTCAATATTTCCTAAGGTTTAATCATTTTTATCTAATTAAAAGATTTAATTTTATTTTTAATTAAATAAAATTTATGTTATTTAATTAAAAGATTTAATCTCCCTTTTAATTGAATAAAATTTATCTTATTTAATTAAACTAAATTTCTCCCTTTTAATAAAATAAAATTCCTCTTATTTATTTAAATTCAATTTCCCCTATTTAATTAAATAAAATTCTTCTAATTTATTTAATTGAAAGAAAACCCCTCTTTTAATTAAATAAATAAAAATCCCCACTTAAAGCACTTTATTTGTTGTAAAAGGCAGTAAATTAAATTAAATTAAATAAAAATCCCTTTTTCATCACATCTACCTAAGTGGTGGATTTTTGCCTCTTAATCTCAACCGTTGATCAATTCTTTTTGCCTCTTAATCTCAATAGTTCACTTTTCTTTATAAGGAAATCTCTCCTTCTCATTCTTAGAGATAGAATTTTTAGTATTGTTATGTTGCAGGTTTGGAGAGCAATTTTGGAGGAGGATTTGAGCACTTGAGCTTGGATATTGCAACTTCTCTCTTCTTTTCTTCTTCTTCTTGCATCCATGGCTATTCATGTAGATTAGATTCATGTTTATTTTCATAGATTAAACTTGCATTTGTATTTCCTTTCATAGATTAATCATGCATTGTTATGATTTAGATTAATTTTCTTTCATGCATTGTTATCATATAGAGTAGATCTCATTTTCATGCATTTGAATCTCTCATTTCATGGTGTACTTGCATAGGCACTAACTAGGTCAATATGAGAGCCTCCATTTCAAACCTTTGCACTCCATGACTAGAGAGCTATGGACCGATATTTGAGGCCTCATTCTTGAGCAACCTTTGATGGAATGATTCATAGAAGTGTGTCAACATTTTAGCACACACAGCTGAGAGGTTGAACCAGACTATTTTGGAAACATCTCGGTGTATGCTCTCCAATGCCGGTTTGGGGAAAGAATTTTGGGCAGAGGCTTGTAACACTCTTGTTTATTTAATCAATCATTCTTCTTCGTCTCGTCTTGATTTTGACATTCTAGAAGTGAGGTGGATTGGGAAATGATCTTCATTTAATTATTTACATGTTTTTGGCTGTGATGCTTACGTTCACATTCCTAACGAGCAGAGAACAAAATTGGATTTTAAATCAAAGAGATGTATATTTTTGGAGTATGGTGAGGATCAATTCAGTTTTTGTTTGTCGGATCCACTTGTTCATAAATTCATTCAAAGACACAATGTTGTCTTGAATGAGAAAACTTTATCAAGTTTGCAAAATCAGCCTATTTCTTCAAATGATTATTGTTCAGTTTGATTTATTTGACAATAGCAGCCCTATCTAGAAGGTTCCTCGATTTAGATTTCATCCATCTACTATTGGAGAGTCTTTGGGAAATATGGGATTTAATGTCAATAATAAACCTCTTCCTTGCAACATTTCCAATCGGCCCTTTATGATAGCAGCCCCCTCTATCATTACTTCCCACATTTGCTACTCAAATCTTACCCTACCTCCCTTAATTTTTATTGCTCAACTGCAGGTAGAAGAGGTCCTTGTAGAGTACACTACTCTACCTCCATCATTAATGCATGCACCATCATTGTCTAAGACTCCCACAACAGAGCATTTTTATCTATTTTCATAGTCGCTTCCCACCCTTCAGCTACCGCAGGGAAAAGAAGAGCCTACGACTTTTTTAACAAAGTACCCTCAACTTTTAGCTTCTCTAGCGCAGCCTCTCTGGCCATGTATACTCGACCTAATCCCACATTCATTCACCCTCTTGGAACTACATCGGTCATTGGTATTGACCAAACCGCCACTACTCACCAGGGTCTCGGTGAAATTCAAACCCAAAAAGACTTGCAGAATTTTGGTCCACTTCAACAACAACATAAAAATGTTGAATTTACACACGGAATTATTAATGAATTTACTGTTGGAAATACAGAGGGATTTTGTGAATTTCAAAGTCAACAAAACAATTAGAGTATTCTGCTAAGGAGGTCTATCAGGTAAAAAGAAAGTCCATGAAAATTTGATGATAATGAGCTTTTATTTTCTTTATGTTCTCATTAGGCAGGGCCTCAAACATTTAAACAAGCCTATAATAATGTGAATCTGATGCATTGCATGGATGTTATGAAGGACATACTGGAGTCTTTGCATGCTAATGATAAGTGGGATTTAGTCCCTGCTCCACCAAATCGATATTTTTTGAAATATAATGGGCATCCAGGTTGAAAGAAGAAGATAGAGCGTGAAAAAGACGCAGGGCTAGATTGGTCGTGAAAGGTTTATCTCAACAAAAGGGCATCAATTTTAATGATTTTTTTTTTATTTAGTTGTGAAGATGCAAACAATACGTTTAGTTTTTGGTATGGCAATTGTTTGGGATCTCGAGCTTGAGCAACTCGATGTTAAAATTGTTTTCCTTTATGGTGATGTTGAGGAAGAATTATCTATGGAGCGACTTGAGGTATTTATTAAAAAGGGTAAAGAACACTTATGTTGTAGACTAAAATGGAGTTTATATGGGCTCAAGCAAGCCCCGAGGCAGTGGTACTTAAAATTTGATGATTTTATGACTCAACAAAATTGTGTTCAATGTGAATCAGATCCGTGTGTTTTCTTCAAATGACTTCCCAATGGTGAGTTTGTCATTCTTTTACCTTATGTCAATGATATGTTGGTTGTCGGTTATAGTGTGCAGATTGTCAATGAATTGAAGATGCATTTGGCTCTTCATTTTTCCATGAAATATTTAGGGGCAACAAAGAGGATTCTTTGGATGGATATAATCAGAAATAGACAAAAATGGGAAATCAGATTATCTCAAAAGAAATATATTTTTAAATTCTTGGACATGTTTAATATGTCAAATGCCAAGTCAGTTACTACTCCATTCTTGAAAACTGGATGTAGTTCATTCTTGAACGAACCACTATAAAACCTGGTCTTCTTTTTCAGTGCATTTTACTCTCTGGCTTCCCTTCTAGTTATTTCCACCTTTCTGCACCATGGACATGATTCTCTGCAAGTATCACAGTAAGAAACATTTTTACAATACCCTCCACATATGCATGGATGCCAAAATAGTTGCAAATCTTGCTATACCAACCCCACAAAAAATTATATCTAGAGCCATGTAAATCTCTTTATACTTGTGATCAATATTGTTAGGAGTAACATCAACACCTCTACAAGCATCCATGACTATCCTCACTCCTTGATTTACTATTCAAGTACACTAAAATACATTGTAGTCGAATAGGAACAAAAAAGGTGCTTGAACTATTCGACAAAATGCGATAATGTAGTCAAAGCATGTGAAATGCTTAGCCAAATGCCTCAAAAAAATTTGGTCTCATATTGCAGTCTATACAAAATGGTTCTTTTGAAAAGGCCTTAGAAACTTTTAAGAAACTTCTAATGGTAGGCATAAAGAAAAAGCAACAACCTTTGATAGCATCCTCCCAGCTTGTTCCAAAATGGGAGCTTTAGAAGAGTGTACTTAATCAACCAAAACATCAGTTCAAATGACATGTATCATCCTCCAATAAAGACAAGATTGTTTTTTTTTTTTAATTTAGTGAATAAGAATTTAAGTGCAAGAGATGTCAAGCCTAACTCTAATATTGCTATGGAACACAATGAAATAAAATGGAGCTCAGTTGCACACAAGTTTATTTGTAAGATGGGTGGGTTGCAAATAAATGAATGAACTGTAACTAAATGGAAATCCGTGTGTAAGAAATTGAATGATTGGTGGGTGGTCATATTCAATAGTTTTCTTGTCCACAATACACGTGTTATCATTTAAGATGAAAACATGGAGATTATGAAAATGGAATTAGTGGACTGTAAGCCATGGTTATTAGATGCCCTTTTGAGGGGCTTGGCATTTTTATCCGGATGAATGGCCCATTTATGACTAATCTCTCAGATTATTTGTGTATGGTGTTGCGTGTCATAGTGTATATATCATATGAATTTTAAAAAAAATTTATTTTTAATTTCAATTTGTTATACTTATATATCTATATCATGTGGTTCTTAGTTCAGGTATAGTTTGGCAGTTCATTGTCCATAAGGCAGGGGCTTTTATATTTGTCCCCGTATAATTTCAATGGAGCCCCAGAAAAGGCAGCTAACATGGAAAGACCCACCAACTGTTTGAAAAAATGCTTCAAAGAAATGTAGTTTCATGAAATGCCATGATTGTAGAATATGGAGAAAGTGTATTTTTTTGATAAGTCTAGAAACTTTCAAGCAATTGCAATCACATTTTCCAGTGTAGCGTCCTCCCTGCCTGTGCCAAAAGAGGATTTCTCGAACAGGGTATGGATATCACTGCTATCTCACTTTTGTTAAGGGTGTATCTCTATTTATTGCCTAGCTTGTTGCGACCTTAACTGAAGTATAAGAAACAAATTTCTGAATAAAGATGCCATGAACAACTGTATATATCTCAGACTTCATATGATTATAAGATTTTTAGTTTCGAAACGATATAAACTGAATAGGGATGCCATATACAACTATATATAACTCAGACTTCATATGATTATAAGAATTTCAATTTTGAAAAAAAAAAATTGAATAAGGATGCCATGAACAACCGTATATAACTCAGAATTTATATGATTATAAGGTTTGCAGTTTTGAAATAATATAAACTGAATAGGGATGCCATGTACAACTATATATAATTCGATGACTTCATGAAGTTATGGAATCTTGTGTTTTGAATAAATATAAACTATAGAGGATGACCTCGTATATATATGTTATATGAAACATATGTTTAGCCTTTACTCGAAAGTAGAAATGCTATTACTGGTATATTTTTCTCAATTGGGTTTTCTCTATTCTCTTTTACTTGTAAGTACAACAATTTGTTTTGGCTTGAGCAGCTGACTCCATGTATCATTCCAAGATATATTCTATTATTGTTATCATTTTGTATTCAATCATCAGGATCCCATCATGATATAAGCTCCTGGTTCTATATGCCTATAATTTCATTTTAAAAAAAATCTACAAGTAGAATTTTTAATATGTTGTTTGATAGTTGTTATAATGAAAGTTATTAACATCTATAAGGCCTAATGATTTTCTGGAGTTTTAGTTATCAGTTCATTTTTAGCAGCTTGCTCCATACCTCATTTCATCCTAGAGACAACTTGATTATCGTCTCAGAACTTTGAATGACAAAATGGGACTCAGAATTCCTCAGAACACCACTACTGTGAGATAGCATCATATTCCTACATCACAGCTACCTTCAACTGGTCAGGCTAATTTATCTTTGCTTAGGGAAATCCATGAAATGGACAAGTCAAATGCCATAGATATAACACAGAACAATATGGATGAAAAATTTCTCGCTTCCAAATTGAATAAAAAGGGTGATCATACTCTTGAAAGAAAAGGAGTTGATCATTTAAAGCTTAATGTTGTTGAATAGTTTGATGAAAGTAGAGGTTTTCCTGAAGCGAGGGAAAATGGAAATGAACCTGGATGTAGTAGAAAGGAAGCAGTGCAAAGGATGTTTTCCATGGAGGTTAGGACAAAAAAATGTTACAACCAATTCATGTTACAACCAAATCATAAATGTGAAGAAGTAAATTCAGAGAAGGATGAGTATAAAGTTCTAACGTTAGATAATAAGGTCTTGGAGTTTCCAACAATGATATGCTTGAATGTCTCAATAGGATCTTTAGCATCCAAGGATGCAATTTAAACCTACAATGATAAATATTTTGTTCTAGGGTTGGGAATCTTGAACAGGGCATAACTGCTACTGCTAATTCCCATCACCAACACCAATTTCAAGTCTTACCCAGATCATGTAATCCAAGCCCAAGTACAGGCTCTGATTCATCAAATGATATAAATTCACAAATACATTTTGCACGCCCCACAAGTGAGGGAAGGGGTGGAAATTAGTTACTTCCACGATATTGGCCAAGGAGTACTGATCAAGAACTTCAGTTGATAAATGAAAAGTAATATTTTCAAGTTTTAATCTCATTAATACAATTCCCATGCTGGCAAACTATACCTTAAAATAGAAAGGAGAAGGATTTATTGTGAGAAATTGTCTAGTTTCACCTTTATAAAGGTTGTTTCTTATGTTCTTTTAAATAAAGAATCATAGCCTACATAAGAAGCTTGCTTCAACTATTTCTTTTGTTGCAAATGTCATTATGTTTGCTCTTTTCTTTGATAGCTTGTTCATTTTCCTTCTTTTTAGCTGTATTATATTGTCTACGGTGAAGTCCTTGAAGGTTTGTGTTGAACTTGACTTTTAACAGTTCAAAATCCAGAATAACTCTTCTGTGTGAGAAAACATTAAGTGCAAGTGATGCAGGCAGGATAGGGAGATTAGTTCTTCCAAAAGAATGTGCTGAGGTGAGCTATTACTATTATTATTGTTTACGTGGAAAACTTCTTGAAAAATTTTGCAATTAGTTTCCTAGAGAAATCTTTCATTCATATGTATTACTGAATTCCTACATGTCAGTATGGAAATATTCTTGAATTTTCACAGCTTGTACACATATTGAAATGTTCAACACAGTGGCCTCCAGGTCATAACTCCTTGTAAAGTACAAGTAGCTATAAGTGGGATATATTTAAGACATACAAGTCCTGATTTTATAAATTTTATTTATTCTTACCAAGGTTCACGTGGACAGGCTTATTTCCCTCCAATATCATAACCAAAGGGGGTGCCATTGGTAGTTCAAGATGCAAAAGAAAAGGATTGGGTGTTCTAGTTCCACAATATTATGATGTATGTTTTAGGAGTTACACAATGCATTTAGGCCATGCAATCTCCAAGTAGGAGATCTTGACTTTGGAAACAAAATTCCATTTATTATGTTTATCAAACCTATTTTTATACACAGTGCTTAATCAAAAATTAAGATTTGATTATTTGAGTCCTATTTTCCTTTCTTTTTTTGCAACGGTATTTGTTATTTTGGTAGGGTCTGTAACTTGTCTAAAACTATAGATTTTTTATTGGTAATCTTGCCCCTACCATGCATTATCAGGTATTAAAACTTAATTTTTTCGTCTAATCTACTTTGTCAGTGATATATGAGAATAGGGGTTACATATGTTTTATATGATGAACAAGTAAACTCAAATTTTAATTCACTGGCATAAGTAAAATTATTTACAAATCTTATAATACTTTACTTTGTTTCTAGGCCTTTTTTACTCTTGTTCAAAGAATTCAATAGTAAGATTGGTCACACACTCATAAGGATTTACATAGCTACGACATATTGAGACAAATTTATGTCTCTGTTTTTTGGATTGTAAAATAAAAAAGCAGTACATGTAGAGATAAATAGCTTTGAAAGGAAGCACAATATGTTATCATTAGATAATGTAATAATCTGAGGAAACAATATTAGAAGGCTTGTTGGAGAAAATTTGCAAAATGCAGCAACATTTTTATTTTAAGCTCCTGGGTGGCCTCATTTGTTCCAAAGTGTCTCAATTGAATCTTTGTTAGCACAGTCACTTCATTTTACTTAGTTTGCATCCTGTCAATATTTTGATTAATTCAACTCTAGAA
>MU226973.1:1930018-1942805 GCA_018584345.1 Thuja plicata | reverse complement strand
CCCACACCAGGGAGAGGAGATCATCATAGAGGGAGATCCCAATCCTTTCCAATATTGTAATGCGGTCCAAATCAGCACTGATAACCAAGTACCATCAAACCAAGATGCAAGCATCCCATCCTCTTCATATTTGAATCCCAAGGATGTCACACGGATAACAGGAAAGATAGTCATTGACCAGGACGCAAGTATTCCCTCCTTTTCAGATTTAAATCTTAAAGATATCACACAGAAAGTAGGCAAGATATCCATCATGGACAAGGGTTGTGGTGAATACAGATATGAAGAGGCTTTTACCATCACGAACATGCCTCAAAGCCCAAGAACTCGTGGCATGCCACAACCTGTTATTGCAATAGAAACTCCGCAGCCTGTTCTGTTTAGATGTCCACCCATAACCTTTGCCCGATGGGGAGACATAGCAGAAGAAAATCCATTTGAAAAAGACATCAATACCTGGTTATACCAAGATCCCCAAGAGACAATCTGACCACCACTACCCCTATCAAACTATGGTAATGGTTACACAATTATACAAAGATTTGGGTACGATGGTACAACCGGGCTGGGGGAAAGACAACAAGGTATAATGGAATTGCCTCTCCCACCAACCCAGAGAAACACAAGAGGGTTGGGTTATAGACAACAAAGCACCAGTCTTGTAATCCAAGACATTCAAGTTAATCAGGAACAAATAGCAGAGATGCACCGGGGGCACAACACAGAACATGTCTTAATAAGCAACATATTAGCACAATTGTTACCCGCTGAAGAGGGAACCACACAAACCCGAATAGACCTCCACATAGAAATCAATGATAACCAAGGAAGTGAGACATCTGACGAGCATTCTATTGAGACTGATTCCCATGAGTATGAGTGGAGATCCCTTCATGACTCTGAACTGTTGATCCAAGATTATTCCCCTCGATCAGACACTATCATAAATCTAGCAGACCTATTTGACCAACTGACCATTACCGAACAACCCTGCATAGACAAGCATGTCATTTATCATACCTCAAGTGGTGCATCCACATCATAGTCCAGTTTTGTAGGAATTATATTTGTAGTCCCTTTTAGTCAACCAGAGCCAAACAACCGTGAAAGTATATGTCTTCTACACCCAGAGCTCATAGAGTGGGATCAACAACGACCACCTGATTTAGATGTCTTCAATAATGATGAGGCTATAGCTCAATTCATGGGACTTAGGTAAGTCATTCCATTAGGAGATCACAAGGCATGCTTCTCCATTAACCTCGACAGAGTGGCATATTTCAGGGAGGAAGGTCCTCTTTCTAGTCCACAAAAGAAAAAAGAACAAAAGAATGATAAAAAGATAAAACAAGACATATCTTCTAGCAAAAACCTCAAAGAGGTGCTAGAATATGGAAAGAAGGAACTCCTCCCCTTGACAGAGGAGAAATCAACATTACTAGTAGAAGAAACAAAGGAAGTCAATTTGGGAGATAACAAGAACCCAAAGAACATATGCTTGGCAAAATCACTCACCCCCGAGGAGAGAGAACAATTTATCAGCTTCTTTATGGCAAGGATGATCAATTTGTATGGTCCTACTCAGATATGCCAGGGTCGGATCCAGAGCTAGTACTACACCATCTCCCATTGCTACCCAATGCAAAACCTGTCAAGCAGAAGCAGAGAAAGATGCATCCCCATGTTGCATTGCTAGTCAAGGCAGAGTTGAAAAAGCTCCTGGATGCTAAGTTCATAAGACCTATACCATATGTGGACTTGATATCTAACTTGGTACCAGTTGTAAAACATAGTGGGCAGATATGGATTTTCACAGACTTCAGAGATCTCAACATAGCTTGTCCCAAGGATGACTTTACTTTACCAAACATTGATATGATAGTAGATCTAACTGCTGGACATCAAATGCTATCACTCATGGATGGATTTTTAGGATATAATCAAATAAGGATCACACCTGAGGACCAACATAAAATATCTTTCACATGTCCTTGGGGGACATATTGTTGGAATGTAATGTCATTTGGTCTAAAGAATGCCAGAGCGACATATCAAAGGGCTATGACAACTATATTTCATGATCTCATCCACAAAACAATGGAAGACTATGTGGATGACATACTAGCCAATTCAATACTTTCAAAGGATCGTCTACAAGTGTTAGGACCAATCTTTGACAGAATGCAGGAATTCAAGGTCCGTCTAAACCCAAAGAAGTGTGCATTCGGTGTCACAGTAGGAAAATTACTGGGGTTCATAGTGTCACATAGAGGAATTGAAGTGGACCTAGCAAAAGTCAAAGCAATCTTGGACATGCCTCCCCCATCGAACCTGAGACAAATAACAGGGTTACAAGGAAGGCTCCAATCAATCAGGAGATTCATAGCTCAGCTAGTAGACAAGTGCCACCCATTCCAACATCTATTGCACAAAGACATTGAATTCATATGGACAGAGCAATGCAAATAGGCATTTCAAATATTCAAAGACTACCTTCTCAAGTCTCTGATATTGGTACCACCAGTACAAGGTAGACCATTGCTTCTATATATCTCAGCAACAGATTCGGTGTTAGGTGTACTCTTGGCACAACATGATGATGTAGGTAAAGAGAGGGCTATCTACTATCTAAGCAGGACATTGGTTGGATATGAACTAAACTATACGCCAATTGAAAATTCATGCCTTGCAGTTGTTTTTACTTCCCAGAAGCTAAGACATTATATGTTGAGTCACCAAACAAAGTTGATCGCACATATTGATCCTTTAAAGTACCTCCAAAGCAAAGCAGTGCTAACTGGACGGCTGGCGAAGTGGGTAATGATCTTGAGCGAGTTCGACATTGAGTATGTAGATAGAAAGGTTATCAAAGGATAAGTGATCGCAGATCAACTAGCAGAGGCACCCATTTAGGACCATCAACCTATTATTTCTGACTTTCTTGACGAATCTATTATGACACTACAACCGGAAATCAAGGTATGGCAACTTTATTTTGATGGATCATGTACGAACCATGGTGTGGGGGCAGGGATAGTGCTTATCACTCTAGATAATGATACAATTCCAAAGTCTTTTAGACTTAACTTCCCATGCACAAACAACATAGCTGAATATGAAGCACTAGTCATTGGTCTAAAGATAGCAATTCAATGGAGAATCAAGAAACTTAAATTCTTTGGCAATTCATAGTTTGTTATCAGTCAAGTCAACAATGATTATATGACCAAAGAAGAGAAGCTCATACCATACAGAGCGCAGATGGAAAGACTATGCACCAAGTTCCATTACATCTTCTTCGAGCAAGTCCCACAAGCATAGAATAGAGCTGCAAATGCAATGGCTACCATAGCATCACTGATTGATATGCCAGGCAATGAACTAAAATTCTAGTTTCTAGTGGAACAACTCTTGGTGCCACAACATCAAGCATCCATCACAGAATCAGCATGCATCCTTGTTGGTCCTGAATCCCCATGGTACCAAGATATCTATAACTATCTCCAAAATAGTGTCTTACCTCTCAACTTGTCTAGGAACCAGAGAAAGTCCCTCATCCGCCAAGCCACTAGGTATACCATCCTCTCAACTACTTTATATAAATGAAGTCTACATGGAATGCTTCTATGATGCCTCACTTCCATGGAATCCTAGAAAGCTTTATACGAGGTACATGAAGGAATTTGTGGAACCCACGGAGGTGGCAACAGCTTAGCTGAGAAGATCAGCCACATGGGATACTATTGGCCCACAATAGAGACAGATGCACACAAACATGTACAAAGGTGTAGACAGTATCAGATTCATGGAGACCTCATCCATGCACCAGCCTAGGAACTAAATCCTATCACATCACCATTGCCATTTTCAATGTGGGGATTTGACCTAGTAGGCAAAATTACACCTTCTTCAGCAAATGCACATAAATACATCATAGCTACAACAGAGTACTTCACCAAGTGGGTGGAAGCAATTCCTCTCATTTACATCACTGGAAATAAAATAGAAAGGTTCATACTTAACCACATTATCTGTCGCTACAGGATTCCTCAAATAATCCTGACAGATCATGGTACACCTTTCCAGAACAAGGATGTTGAAGAGCTATGAGAACAATTCCAAATCAAACAAGGGTTCTCCTCATTTTACTACCCTCAATAGAATGGCCAAGCCGAAGCTACAAACAAGACAATATTGAAAATCTTGAAGAAAATAGTGAATAAATCAGGGAAAGACTGGCACTTACAGCTTAGTCTTGCATTATGGGCATACAGAACTAGTGTGAGAACACCTACATGAGCCACTCCTTTCTCCATAGTCTATGGATCAGAGGCAGTATTACCCCTCAAAGTAGAAATCACATCCTTAAGGATATCATTGAACAACCTGGTTTCAGATGAAGACTATAGAGTAGCAAGGCTCAGTGAACTGGAGTTACTAGATGAAAGAAGGCAGCATGCCTTCGACTACCTACAAGGCTATCAAAATAACCTTAGAAGGAACTATCACAAGAAGGTGAAGCCACAAACATTTGAGGTAGGAGACCTTGTCCTCATGGAAAATCAGAAGAATCAAGTAGAGTGAGTCAAACCTGGAAAGTTTGAGCCTAACTGGCTAGGACCATTTGTCATTGTCAGTGCTACTCAGAGTGGGGCATACATCCTAGCAACACCAGAAGGAGATCAGCTCCCCGGCTACATCAACAACATGTACCTCAAGAGGTTCTACCCTTGAGGTCTTTATGGTTGAGGCACCTATCTACATATCCAGAAAATACCAAAAAAATTAGAAAATACAAAAGTTACCTTGGTGAAAACCTGGCAATCAGGTGCCTTGGCAACAACCAAAAAAAAAAAAAGCAAAAAAGTAAAGAGAAACAAAATCGCTCTCTCAGTGAAAACCTGCAATTAGGCACTATTAAGTAGGTACCTTGGTGAAAACCTAGCAAACAGGTGCCAAGTGTTCAAATCCAGCTTCACCATCAATGAACTCCAAAAGCTTGAGTAGATTTCAAATGCAAAGACTAACTATCCAAAGCTAAATCCAGAAGCACAATCCCCTCTGAGCACCAAGCACTTACCCATGGTTAATACTAGTCCACCAAACTAGGGGGTGATTCTAAATGTTCTAAAAAATTCCTAAAAAGATCAAAAATCAAGAAAAAATCAATCTTCATAAAAAACATTCAAAAAATTACAAAATCCCAAGCAATAAAACCAACTCAGTTATCAAAAGAGAAAAGGGAAATCGCGTCCAGTAAATCAATGTCACAATCATGAGCTTTGTGAATCAGCATTGGGCTCATCTGACACAGCTTTATCAATCTATCAGATCAATCAATAAGAAACTGGTAACCAAGCCAATCTATCAATTGTCACAATCATGAGCTTTGCCAATTAGCATTGGGCCCATCTAACACAGCTTGATCAGCTACCAAATCGATCAAATCAATCTATCAATTCTCACAATCATGAGCTTTGCAAACCAGCATTGGGCCCATTTGACATAGCTTGATCAGCTGCCAACATGATCAAAGCAATCAATCAATCAAATCCTATTAATCATCTTACACAGTGATGGATACGCTCAAACCAGATAGGTCAGTCTTATATGAGTAATCTATTGCTAAAACCAGACACACTCAAGCAATCAAGCCTATCTAAAGAGTTGATCCAATCAAGAGAATCTACCTATATCAAGGAACCATCCAAAAAAAAATGTTGACTTGGTCACTCAAGTCGGTCAGATGTCAGTCTATATTTCGCGGTTATGTTCTTATGCTACTCTAGGATCCACCATGTGAGGAGAGTAGCTATGATAGATCATGATATATTTTCTTTGATTGTTGTTTATTGAATGTTCACTTCGATTTCAGGGCCATGATGATTTAGGATAAATGCGGTAGGCGCTATCACTTATATGGCAGCCACACAGTTCCACGATCTGAGCTTAACCCTAGGAAAGAATTGGACATTCCTTCTCTTTTATTTTTCTTGTTTGCTTTATAGAATCAAAAGCTCGCAGCACTATTCAAATGGACTTTGATTTTCTTTGGAGTTTTATCTTGGTTTCTATGGTCTTTCCCTTTATGTTGCAAACAAGAGCTCACGATGCTATCCAGATGGACTCTAGGGGCGTAGGAGTTCTATCTTGTTTGCTTGGCTTTCCCTTTCGGAAATCATGAGCTCCCAGTGTTATCCAAATGGACTCTGGGTGCAGAGGACTTCTATCTTGGTTTTTTTGTTTTAGATTAATTCAAAGGACAAGCGGTATCCAGATGGTCAATATATGGGTGCTTTTGGTTCTTTTTCTTTTCAAACAGGGAACATACTTGAACCCAGATGGTCAATATTTGGGTGCACTAGGTTCTCTTTCTATTCAATCTCTCTACTCCTTCCACTATCAAGAGTTCGTGGCGGTATCCAGGTGGTATATGATCTGGATCATTCGAGGCTCTTCATAATTTTAGAAAATACAACCAAAAAAAAAAGATGCAATGATAACAAGTATTGGAAACAGGGGAAGCGACTTGGGACACTCATCCTTTCTATCAAATTATATCTATCAAAAAATACAAAAAGAACATCCTTTCTATCATTTCATTCTATTAGATCAAATCTCAGAGCACATCTATCCAAAACTAACTTCTTTCTAACTAACACATGCATTACTCAGATATTTTGTGCATAATAGATTGCATTCATTCCATTAAGTACATCAGAAAAGAAAAACAAGGTAGTTGCATACATGATAAATCATAAAATCACATGCATCCATAAGCATCTCATATAAACATGCATTTTATTTCCAACATCCTGCATATACATGTCAGTATCATAGCAAAAGTAAAGTATCTCATATAAATCAAACTATCTGAGCACAATGAATGGTCGCAAGTCTAAACAAAGGAAGGTAATCAAACATGTATATCAATAAATATCAATGTGTCGGGATACAAAAAATGGATGATACTCAGAGTATATCAAATAACATCACTACAAAAATGGTACATGATACATAAATTGGGTCAACATGAGCTATCCCCACCCTCGCCAAGAGGTGGATGAGGGGGTGGCATATTAGAAGATGGTCTCCGGGATGAACTAGGAGCTCCAATACCACTACTCTGGGATCACTGAGCTCGACTCGATCTCTGGGAAGCGGTGTAGCTAGGCACTCTCTACTCTGCCGAAACTGCACCCTCATAATGACGTTGCCAATAGTCAATCTCTCCCTGTGCATCACAGCCAGATCTATAGTATCTATAGTATCTATCCAGAATATCTCTAGGAGCCAGAATAGTAGTTGTCCGCTGGCGAACTCTCCGCACCAACTGGGGTGCCTCCTCCTCCATGGCCTCCTCATCCTCCAAAATAGTACCCAACCCAACTTGAGGAGCACTAGTCTGTCCCACACTCTGGCCACCTCTAGTCCTGACTCTGCCACCAGCACCCCCGGGACCAGGATCATCACCCCCACCATCTCCCCTACCACATCCTCCGTCTCTCCCCCCATCCCTACCTCCCCTACCACCATCTCTCCCCCTATCCCTACCTCCCCTGCCACCACCTCTCTGTCCATCACGCCCTCCCCTACCATGTTGTACCCATTGGGCCCTCCTCATAATGGTCCTTGCAATAGGACATGAGACATTTATAAGTGCAACAGGCTGAGCCTGTACCCAATGTGCATCAAACTGAGGTGTAGTGCCTGCAAAAGACAAATTCAAATATCAATACCAGCACAGATAAGGATATAAGTATCAAAAGGAGATATGAGCAAGTATCAGAGAGTAAAAAGGAAGTACATAAGCAATCAGAAAATAAGACAAACCTGCATCTATAGTGGTCGAGCGCCAGGTCCATGCAACAGGAAGTAAGCCCAAAAATGCAGTGCGGGCAGCATCAACTGATACTACACCACCCCATATAGCAGAATCCCTCAACCTCTGAGCAAAGTATGCATAAGAATCAGAAACATCCTGTTACTCTCTGAACTAGCACAACACCCTATCGGTGTTGTGAAAGTCAATCATATGAATATGATTAGTAGCGCATCCAATCAAGTATCTCCGCTAGCGACAAAAGGGAAGATGGATGTCCTCTCCATCCCAGACTAGACAATCTCTATAAGGCCTCCAAATGAAGTAAGGAATCATGTCCAACTGCTGCCGCCAGTATGTCAAATGAGCCATATGAGTCTGAAAAAAATCTCCATCATACATAAAGACATAGGGCCTTTCAACTGGAAGAGCATGGGCACCAACAGGACGACACATAGCAATATGCTCCCATGCCCATATCTGCAGCAGGGTCGCACCGCAGTCGAGCGACTTACCATCAAGGTAAGCCACATAAAACATATGAAAATGCATGTGTGCCAACATGCATGGACCCCAAGCAAATACGGTATGATCCCTAACCATACTCTGTAACACAGTACCGAAGCCAACAGAAAAACCATGCTGTCAACGATCGAGGCATAAAATGCCACATATCAAACTGCCCAGTAAAGTGAACAGCTTGTCAAGGCCTAAAACGAATCTGGACCAAGGAATATCATAATCACCGATGAACCCAAGCTAATCTCGAGGCAATCCAAAAAGCTCAGTCAATGATCTAATACCAGTGCGGGTGGAATACTCCACAAGCTCGCCCTGGATCGAAAGCTGGAGGATGCGATACACATCCTCCAAAGTGATAGTACACTCCCCAATCGGTAACCAGAAAGTGCATGTCTTAGAATGTCACCACTCTAAAAGAGTGGAGATCAAACCCCTATTGGTCATGATCTTAGGCATATAGCAAAGCCACTACAAACCAAGATCTCGAAGAACTAACCTCTCATCCCCAGTCAGCTGAATTTTGTATACAAGGCCTGCTGGCCTAGAATATCGACAGCGCATAATCTGCCCAGTGAACTGCACATAGAAATAAATCATAAAATTATCAGTTTTAGTCATTAAGGAAAGTAACAAAAGCAAGAAAAAGCAGATATCAGACAAAGACATCAGGCAAACAGTGCTAAAAAATCAATTGTGATAATAAAACAATGCAACTGTGATACTTTTAGGCGACTGAGGAACACAAATGGCAAGTGCAGCATACAAACTTCAATTGCAGCATTCAACCTAAACAAGTGCGGTACACTTATCAACTATGGTTTCCAACCGGAAATTGTGACATTTAAATCGCAATTGTGGCAAAACCGTAATCGATTGCGGCACACATTACAATTTTTCAAAAAAGTACCATTTTTAAAAGCAATAAATGAAAGCATTAATAACACACAAAGTGATAAAACTCACCGAACGTCCTAAGCCAGCTGGTTTGCGGTATGTCTGGACTCAGTCAGATATGTGAGTCATGCCAGGATGACCCGCCATCGCAAGAAAATAGGAGCAAACAAGACAGTAACTTAAAGCAGACTCACCAAGAAATCAAGAGCTACGAATTCACAATGTGACAAATGAATGGCTCTTTTGGCAATATATAGGGGTTCTAAAAAATCCAATTTCACTAGGAGCTCTGAAATTCCTTCCCAGTCCCCGAAAACTTTGACGATCAATTACAGGAGCATTTTAAAGTATTTTTCAAATCTGTCAGCTACCTAGTTTCATAAATTGCAGTTTCAACAAATCAACGCTCATGTCATGACTTTTCGCTCAAATTTGTTGAGGGGGCATAAATACACCTACTACTGCCAGGGCAAGCTGGGGCAAAATCAGAGAATCTTTGACACACTGCGACAAGTCACATCGTATCAAAGAGGGGAAAATGTAGACACCCTAAAATGGACAGGCTTGCGACTTTACATTAGAAACACTAATTTTCATCTATTAATTAATGATTTTTAAATCATTAATTAATCATCTATTTTCCTCTAAATTCATTCCCCAAATCATCTAATCAAATTCCCAAAACTAATTAAATAATTAATTTTATTTAATTAATTAACCTTAATTGATTAATTACCATTAATTAATCAATTAAATTCAATTTCCTATAGTTTAAATTCAAATATTTAAACTCACTAATTAAATTCTTTTAATTAAACTAATTTCAATTAAATTAATTTAATTTCATTCAATAAAGCAATTCTTAATCAAAAAAGAATTCAATTATCTCACATGTTGAAAACATTAATTACATAAATAAATTAAATATTCATTTATCTTCAAAGAGATAACTCCAATCAGATCACATGGGTCACTCCACCCATCTCTCCAGTCCACATGGGTAACTTCACCCACCTCTTCAGTTCAAAAAGGTAACTCACCATTAGCTCTTCAGTCAACCAAACTCTATCTCATCTTTACCAATTGAAGAGGTGGAGTTTACTGATGGCCTCTCCAGTTCTTTTTATTCTCAACCATTCATCTCCCTATCTCTGGGATTGATCTCAACCGTTCATATCATCACCAATTCCTACATAATAAACCCTTCATAACGATTTGAAAGATCCAAGATTTTAAGCTCTCATGCGCGATTTCTATGTCAGTTTGGTTCTAGCATTCAAGCCATCTTGCGATAACACACTCATTTCAATTAGCAAATTATTGACACTTCTCAAGTCATAGACGTTGCCCCACCAATATTGAGCATCAAGAACAGCGTTTCAAAAGGAGTAGAGAGAAAAAATAGAAGCTTCAAGCATCATGGGGTTTGCATTTATTTGTTTTCCTTTCTCTTGCTTGTACATTTTATTGATTACATTTCAGGTTATTCATTTTACTAGTTATTGTGTACTTGATTTATATCATTTGTAAAACCTTTCCTACTAACTGTTGCCTTTGGAAAGCTTGGGAACCATGGATCATGATCGAAGGAACTGTACAGGTATTTGTGCAAAAATAAAAGCCAAAATATATTTAATACCTCCGGGGTATTACTTTAGAGAAAAAAAATTTATATAAATAAAGGCAAGAATCCTCTCTTATAAACGACTTAGGGTAAAAACCCTAAACCTGTACCCGTGGCCCTCATTTGTTATTTCATTTTCTCTCTGTACTTTGTTGCACTGCCAAGGTGGATTAGGGTTTCATGGAGGCCTCTGTGGGTTTTCTTTAAGCTTTGCATGTCGGTCTACCATTTCCACACGTATTTTCACTTCATTGCAAAGCCCTCGAGCTCTGTTTCCGTATAAAGACAAGGAAAACAGTTTTATCTTTTGCTCTGTGTTTTAACTACATTCTTACACAAATTATCAAGAAGGTATGTTTGGTAAAGTTTTTCTTGAAGATAACAAAGAATATGACATTGTA
This sequence comes from Thuja plicata, assembly GCA_018584345.1. Classification (NCBI taxonomy): domain Eukaryota; kingdom Viridiplantae; phylum Streptophyta; class Pinopsida; order Cupressales; family Cupressaceae; genus Thuja; species Thuja plicata. Next base: position 1,931,542 of record MU226973.1, on the reverse strand, counting down.
AAAAAGGGTGATATTTTATTATTTCTAAAGAATAGTAGTAAATGGCTTTTGAAAGATGTATGACATGTTCCTACTCATAAAAGAAATCTGATTTATGTGAGTACGCTTTATGCGCGAGGCTGTAATGTTAATTTTTCTTTAGATTCATGGAAAGTAACCAAAGGTCTGTTGGTTTTGGTAAAAGGAAAGAAAATGGGGAGTTTATATATTTTAGAGTGCAATGGTGAAGTGGGAGCTATCATGGTTGTTACAGATAGTAATGTTGAACTTTGGCATAAGAGGCTCGGTCACATGAGTAAGAAGGGTCTTGATGTTATGCTTCAAGGAGATCAGCTTCCAGGTCTTAATTCAATCAACTTGGAGTTATGTGAGCGTTGTCTTTATGGAAAACAAAATAGGACCAGTTTTTTGATGACGGGTCATGAAAATAAATCCTCTCCATTAGACCTTGTACATTCTGATGTTTTCGGTCCTACATAGGTAACTTCCATCTGTGGTTGTATTTATTTTGTTATATTTCTCTATGATTGCACTCGTAAAGTTTGGATTTATACATTGAATAAGAAATCATAGGCATTTTCTAAATTTAGGAATTTCAAGACTATGGTTGAAAATCAGATTGGGAAGAAAGTTAAATGTCTACTAACAAATAATGGTGGCAAGTTTTTCTCTTCAAAGTTTGATAAATTTTGTGCAGATAGTGGTATTTGAAGAATTAAAATAGTCCCCTTTAGACCTAAAGAAAATGGTACAGCTTGTATGCAGCCTAAAATGGTCGCCTAGACTTTGGGCCCCATTTTATCATTTTATCATTTTATCATTTTATCATTTTATCAATTTCCTGAATCAATGCTTTGCAATATTTTCAATTCAAATCAATTTTCTTGATCAAATTGTAATTAATTCAATTATTCAATTATTTCAATATTTGCTAAGGTTTGATCATTTTTATCTAATTAAAAGATTTAATTTTATTTTTAATTAAATAAAATTTATGCTATTTAATTAAAAGATTTAATCTCCCTTTTAATTGAATAAAATATATCTTATTTAATTAAACTAAATTTCTGCCTTTTAATTAAATAAAATTCCTTTTATTTAATTAAGTTCAATTTTCCCCATTTAATTAAATAAAATTCTTCTAATTTATTTAATTGAAAGAAAACCCCTCTTTCAATTAAATAAATAAAAATCCCCACTTAAAGCACTTTATTTGTTGAAAAAGGCAGTAAATAAAGTTAAATTAAATAAAAATATATTTTCATCACATCTTCCTAAGTGGTGGGTTTTTGCCTCTTAATCTCAACCGTTGGTCAGTTATTTTTGCCTCTTAATCTCAATCGTTCACTTTTCTTTATAAGGAAATCTCTCCTTCTCATTCTTAGAGATAGAATTTCTAGTATTGTTATGCTACAGGTTTGGAGAGCAATTTTGGAGGAGGATTTGAGCACTTGAGCTTGGATATTGCAACTTCTCTCTTCTTGTCTACTTCTTCTTGCATCCATGGCTATTCATGTAGATTAG
>MU226973.1:1904340-1929828 GCA_018584345.1 Thuja plicata | reverse complement strand
TTCAAACCTTTGCACTCCATGACTAGAGAGCTATGGATCGATATTTGAGGCCTCATTCTTGAGAAACCTTGGATGGAATGATTCATAGAAGTGTGTCAACATTTTAGCACACATTTTTGGCGCCCACTGTGGGGTAGAAGATTTGTTTTCTGTCTCTTTAGCTATTTTTTGTCAATTTATTTTTGGATCTGAAATTTTTGTCTTTTCTATACTTGTTATTTTTTGTCTACAGTGAAATTTTCTGCGACATTTTGCAGGTTACGTTGTGAGCTTTTTCTATTTTTAGTGTTTTTTTTGCGCGACACAGCGTGAATCTTCTCACGAGATCTGGCATCAGGCTGGATCTGACTGGTTTTCTGTCATTTCTATATTTATCTGTTTACTTTTCATTTTCTCACACGGGCCTGTATGTTTACTCACGCGACAAAGCATTTCCTCGCGCGGGCCTGTATTTTTTCTCGCGCAAACTTTCATACCGGAGATCTATTTTTTCTACATTGCTATATTTTTAGATTTCGATTTCTTTTGCTAACCACTAATGTTTACTGTTTCTAGTGGTTTGTGATTTGTGATTTGTTTTTGCTATTACTTATTTGGACTTGCTTGGATAAACAAAAAATGATTCACGTTGCATTGGACTTGAGGTATTCTGTTGATCTCTATAACATTTGGATTTTGGAAATTAAAATGAACATCTCATCTGTCTAGCTTGAGTTTTTCTTGCTTTCATAGATCATATTTCTAATTGGTGCTCTAAAAATGGACCTAGATTTGCTTTCTTGCATATATGTTTCACATAGTAATTAGGCCCTATGAACACTATTTGTGGCGATCTTGAGAGAGTGGGCTTCATTCGCTTGTTTTACATGCAAAGCTCTTCTTGACAATAGATTCCCTTGTAGGTAGGGAAGGATTTTGTTTTCATCTCATTGGTCAACTTGGTTTGGGCTTCAACTTTTGGCAATACTTTCTCTCTTTGGGGAGATTGGTGTCATTTATTGTTGTGTGAATCTTGAATGAAGTGATTTTAAAATTAGTGAGTTAATGAATCATGTTTGCTATGTTTTGGTGAGGTGAAGAGGCTAGAGGATTATTCTCTTTTCCCTTTTCGGAGAATCAGAAACTTGGAACCCTTGAATCCAAACTAAGTCCCCATGTGATCCATTTTGTGAGTCTTCCTTGTTAGAGAGGGTTAACCGTAGTGGACATTCCCTTTATTGGGTCAACCACATGGATGGAACCTCAAGCGGTAATAGTCATTTTTTCCATGGTAGCGACAACCGCTATATAAATGTCCTTGTGGAAGGAATCTCCATAGGTGTAGTTTCTTGTGGGTTGTCAGATCTCCTTAGCAGCTCCTGATTGACTAAATTATCAGACTGTGTCAAAACCTCGGTGCGCCCGGTTTGGATTTCACCCACTTGAGATTGCAAGAGTTGCAGAGTCAAGCCATTACTAAGAACCATAGTGCAACAAACTTTTTCTTTTCATAGGCCTATTTGCGTGATTGGAAAACATTTTAGAACATACACAAGTAGCATTCTTATGGAGTAGAAATACTATGACACTATCTATGTTCATGTGCAAGGTTGCTTTGTCCCTTGCTCATTGTTTGAAGACGTTGATTGCTTGAACTCCATGATTACTGTATTTCATGCCTGATTCATGATAAAATCTGTTAATATACCTAGTTGGTTATTTAAATCATACAAAATCTGAGTTTTGTTGCCTTCTCTCGTGTGAGAAAACTATTTTCTTGCGTCGTTCACTGTGTTTCTTTGCGCGCCCATCTGCAAATCCTCACACGAACCTTGCTGCCAGTTACTATTTCTTGTTTCACCAGTCTATGTTTTCTCACACCATTTGGTGCATTCTATTGCGCGATCCTGCATTTCCTTGCATGAGACAGCATTTCCTCGCATGAAACTGCCTATCAGTGAACTCTCTGCTGTCATTTTTGAGCCCGTTTAGCTTGTTTTCCTATCATTTTTCAGTTTTCTGGGTTGATTTGGATCAGATTGGCTTACTTACCTAGTTGTTGGAAGCTTGTTTAGATTTGGGTTCTTGTGTTTGACCTATTGGATTAGCAATCTTTGATTTCACAAGTGACCTTGATTGGCGCTTGGTGAGTTAGAAACCGTCCTTGTTGAAAAGATAAATCTTTAGATTCTTTGATAACACACTTAGAGAGTTTTGGTAGTCTCTTGTTCATTCACTTTCATACAATTTCAATTTTAAATTAATTTGGGTAAGACCATCCTCCTGATCCATATGTGCTAGGGTATTCACCCAAAGTTATTGGGTACCTATGTGGCAGTGTTGGCTTATCCCTATTTGTAATTTTCTATCTTATCACCTCTTTTTTGACAAGTTAATGCCTTTTCTATCCTGGTTTGTTACCAATGTCCCTTAGGGTAATCCTATCAACTAATACCTTTTCTTTCATGCCAGTTACAACAAGATATCAAGTGAATCAAGGAAAATGACCTCAAGTGGTTTTTAACCAATTACCCCTAGTTAAAACTCACCAAAGATATAAGGAAAAAGGACCCATATTTTATCAATCGCCTAGGAATACTTCAGAAATTTGGTTTAATTCCAAGAGTCATCTTAGCGAGTTGGGTATCTCCTTAGCGTCTTCTCACTCTTCTATGGATATGAGTTACACAATGACTCAGAGAGAGAGGGAAGCCATGGATAAAATTTATGATGATTTGTTTGCAAGGAGTGGACATGCTATTTCATTCAGTGGTTCCTCTCATAATAGTAGACCAACCTCACCCCTTATTTCAACAAGATATTTGGATGCACATCAAAGGGCTGAGAGAGAGAGAGGTAAGAGACATGCTTATGATGATGAGTTATCACAACATGAGAAACAAGGAGATGAACTTCATGATGCTCACATCAATGCAACTTATACCAATAACTTGTTTCAACATTCATGACCAAGCTCACCTCTTAAAACATCTCTCAACTACATGAGTGACAGACTCAAGAGGATTGAGAATGAAAAGAAGGTATTCCAAAATGAACAAATTCATAAGCAAGAACAAATTAAATGTCTAGAGTTGGAGAAACAAGCTTTAATTGAAATGGAAAGGAAAGCCCTTCAAGAGGAAAGTGATAGAATCTTGGCTAGACAACTCAATGATCCATTCAACAATATGCATGTTAGTGGTGGAAATAGTTCTCCTCCATCTACTCCTCCTAGGACTCCAAGAAGTAGGAGACATTCAAGATCACCATCATGATCTCCTAGTCCTAGAGGAAGAAGGGTTTCTAGACATGATCATCATAGGAGACAAACCCCTCATAGGAGCTCAAAGCCATCTTTACAATGTGCTCATTATGATTCACAATATGGAGGTAGTAGTATGAGTTTTTATCACACCTCCCAAGATTTCATGCACATGCACAAGAACCATTTTTTCAACAGTATGTGGAGAAGTATGTGAAGCAAAACTAGGATAAGATCCTAAAGAATCTAATCGATAATGATGCGAGATTTCCTTAAAACTTTGGTGTGGATAGAAAGATTAAGAGACATGGTCCTTCTCAAGAGGATAAGATGGATGAAATGCAAAGACAAATAGCCAAGATATCTGCACCTAAGAATTCTTTCTCATTGGACTCAATTTGTCCTAATCCTTTTGATAAGAGTGTTGACATGAAAGAATTTCCTAGAAAGGTTTAAATTCCTCAATATGACAAATATGATGGGAGTGGAGATCCACATGATCATGTGCACCAATTTTATACCACAAGTTTTGAGTTCCATCAAGGTGATTCATACCTCATGAGATTATTTCCATGAAGTCTTAAGGGACAAGCAATTGAATGGTTTACTAAGATAACTCCTCCTGTTAAGAATTTCAAAGAGCTTGTTCAAAGATTTGTTCAACACTTTGCATACAATGTTTCGATATCTATCACTTTGTTGGACTTATGTAGCTTAAAACAAAATCAAGGAGAATCCTTTGTTGCCTTCTTGCAAAGGTGGAGACGAAAATGCTCTTGCTATTCTAGAACAATTCCTAATAATGAAAAGATTGACATTCTTGTTAATAGTTTGGTCCCCGAAATGTGGTATGAGGTTAAGAAAATAGTTTTTGATTCATTTGACACCATGGTTGAGACTACATGCCGAATAGAGGATGTTTTAAGAGAACAAGAAATCTTGACTAAACATGGAAATAACAACAACAATGGTCAAAACAACAACTCTAACAAGGATAAAGGGAAGAACCAATATTGGAATAGAAACAAACAAGTGGTTGATAATGAAGTTGTAGATTCCTCCCAACATAAGGATCAACCTGTACTACACTTATCTAGTATTGTTCAAGCTACAAAGCCCAATGCATCCACTCAACAAGAAATTAAGCCAAGTTACCAAGGTAAGCCTAAGGGTGAAAGACGTCAATTTTCCAAACTTGGTGAGACATATGAGGAAATTTTAAAGAAACTTATTGCTAGCAATTTGGCACATCCTCTAGATGCGACACATTTTCACATACCTAAAGTTAAACCTTGGTGGTGGAAGGAGGAAGCCTTTTACATATTTGATAATGGTATTGGACCCTGAGAAGTTTCAAGCAATCATAGATATGCCACCTCCTAAAAACATTAGTCAAATGAGGAGTCTGCAAGGACGTCTTTAATCTATAAGGAGATTTATTTCACAATTGGCAGATAGAGCTCAACCTTTCAATAAGAACTTGCATTAGGGGGTCAAATGTATTTGGAATGAAGATTGTCAAAAGGGCATAGATCAAATCAAGAAGTACTTGGCATATCCTCCTATTTTAATGCCTCCTATCCTAGGGAAACCACTCATTTTATACATTTCAGCTACAAAATCTTTCTTGGGGGCATTACTAGCTCAACTTGATGAAAATGGGAAAGAAAGAGCAATATACTGCATTAGCTGTACTCTTGTTTCATATGAGGTTAACTACACTAGCATTGAGAAATCTTGTCTTGTTGTTGTGTTTGCTTCCCAAAGTTACGACATTACATGCTTGTGCATACTATACACCTCATAGAAAAAATAGATCCACTCAAATATTTTCAAAGTAAGGCTACCCTCACAAGTAGACTTGCTAAATGGATGATGATACTTTCAGAGTTTGACATTGAGTACATTGAGAGAAAAGCAATCAAAAGACAAGCTATAGCAGATCAATTGGCTGATTTCCCATTACAAGATGATGTACCTATTCAAGTTGACTTCCCAGATGAACATCTTATGTATATAACTGAAATAACATGGAATATATTCTTTGATGGATCTTTTATGCAAAATGGTTCAGGGGCTGGTGTTTTGTTTGTTTCTCCTCATGGGTACACGATTCTTAAGTCTTACAAATTATTGTTCTCATGCACAAATAACATTGTTGAGTATGAAGCTTTAACAAATGGAGTTAAGATAGCCATAGAATGGAGAATCATAGAGTTACACATCTATGGGGATTCCCAGCTGATAATCAACCAAGTTAATGATGAATATCAAACCAAACATGAGAAAATTGTACCTTAAAAGAAAATGGTTGATTCCTTAAAGAGATACTTCACATTTATCACATTTCAACAAATCCCTAGAGCAGAAAACAAATTAGTTAATGCTATGGCTACACTTGCTTCACTCCTGCAGTTAGAGCAACATGAATTTAGATTTGAATTTCTGGTGGAAGAGCTACATCACCCTATCTTTGAATCCTAAGAAAGCCATATTATTTGTACCCTTTTTGGTCATGAATCATCCCGTTATGGTGCCATTTACTCATATCTTCGTGATGGCATTATACCTAAAACCTTTAACCAATTTGAACGCTGAAACCTTACCCAAAATTCCTCTCGCCATTCCCTTATCGCTGGTGATTTGTATAGGAGGGATCTAGATGGAACACTTCTTAGATGCTTAGAAAAGGAAGAATCTGACCAAGTGTTAGTTGAAATTCATGAGGGCATCTGTGGGGGACACACCAATGGTCTTTCCATGGCCATAAGGTTGCTTAGGGTGGGGTACTATTTGCCCACGATGCAGATTGATGCAGTAGCTTTTGCAAAGTCATGTGAAAAGTGTCAAAAACATGGTAACCTGATACATGCTCCAGGCAGGGAGCTCATTCCTTCTATATCTCATTGGCCATTTCAGCGTTGGGCCTTTGATCTTGTTGGGAAGATTCATCCGAACTCATCAAATGGACACAAGTTTATCATCACTGCTACTGATTACTTTACTAAATGGGTAGAAGTTGTCCCACTTTTTATTGCCTCGGGCAAGACACTCTCTCTATTCATTCTGAACCATATCATCTGTCGATATGGAGTGCCTTCCGAGATTATTACTGACAATGGAGGCCAGTTTAAAAGTAAGGACCTTAAGCAACACTGCAAAAAAATCAAGATTAAACAACATTGGTCCTCCATTTACTTCCCGCAAGGAAATGGTCAAGCAAAGACATCAAACAAAACCATTCTTAAAATCTTGCATAGAACAGTCTGTAAGAATGGTAGAGATTTGAATTTATAGATAAATTCAGCTTTGTGGGCCTATAGAATGAGTATTCGTACTCCTACTGGGGCTACTCCTTTTTCCCTTGCATATGGTGTTGGAGCAGTGTTACCTTTGGAGGTTGAGATTCCTTCACTTCAAGTTTCTCTCCATGGTCTAGTTACAAATGAAGACTACTGTGTCATGAGACTTCAAGAGTTAGAACTTCTAGATGAAAAACATCAAGCATCATTTGACCATATGAGGGTCTATCAAAAGTGCATGTCCAAAGCCTTCAACAAAAAAGTTCACCCTAGAGAATTCCAAGTGGAGATCTTGTCCTACGTGAAAATCCTAAGAATCAACAGCATAGAGATCAAAAGGGAAAATTTGAACCTAATTGGCTTTGACCTTATATTATTATAGCAACTTTTGGGACAGGTGCTTATTTACTATCTACTGAAAATGGAGAACAACTCCCTGATCCTATCAATGTTTTTCACTGAAGAAGTTCTATCCATGATGCCCATTCTATCTGGGGGCATCCTTTGTACATAATTATTGATCCTGAAAAATCCAAAAAATGATATATTATCAAAAATTCAAAAAATTGGAAAATGTCCTGAAAAGATGATCATCTTAGTGAAAACCTAGCAATAGGCGCTTTGATTTATCTCCAAAAAAATTATATATTCCAAAAAATACAAAAAATTCAAAAAAAAAAAAAAAAAAAGTGCCTTGGTGAAAACCTAGAAACAGGCGCCTTGGTAGCAAAAATTCAAAAAAATTATAAAAAGTCTTGAAAATTTTTTTTTTAAAAATAAAAGAAATAAAATTGAAATAAAATTCAAGTGTTGAAAATCTGGAAACAGGCGCTACTTGAGGCCTTTACACCCCTGTTTCTTAGTGTGTGTCCTTGACACTTAGCCTTTCTCCATCATGCCTTGTCCTTGTTGCCTTGGTTTGGAATTGGTCTTTGTCTTTGTCTAGGGGGCATACCTGTGTTAGCTTCAGTCTCTTGGATGTGTTAGTCTTTAGGACACCTCACAAATGGTGTTTTTCAATATCATCTCAACTGTATTTTTCAATACAAGCCCTGACATCGAGTGTTTTTCAACACTTATCAGTTTGGTCTTACCCCATTTTGTCATGTGATCTTACCCGCTTGCAAGCATTCAATCCTTATCCTCGCAACTCAGTATCAGTTAACACGCTTAAATTTTTAAACACAACACTTAATGCTTGAGCTATGTCATGATCTTTTCTTTGTGTGTTGACTGTTATTGATTTTTGTTGAGTGTCCTTGTCTAATAAGTCTCTCTGTGATGCATAGCTAGAGGACTTGGGGAATGGGACATGTTTTTATTTTCTTCCTGCTTTATGCTTCACTATTTTTGCACAACCATTCTGCTGGTCATCATGGCCTCTATGCCTTGATGTGAGCATGGTTTTGCTATATTAAATTGGGTAAGCTAACATCCCAGTCATTTTGACCTTTATGTCTTTGATGCTTATGTTAGAATCTTTCCACCTTCCAATCTGATATAGATTGCATTCATATCTTCATGGTTGTTCTTGCGACTAGTGATGATTGTGTGATTTTCTGATGTCCGTTAATAATGGCCCAATGATGAAAATAAGTTCCTTAACATTCTCTTATGAATGATGAACACAAAGTCCTATGTTACATTTGCTCTATTGCAAGTACACCTTAGCATTTTCATGTAGCTTGCATTGTTAGACTTCATGTTAATTTGCATTTTTAGGCTGCACTATGAGTTTGAGAGGGTTTCCTTCATCTTTCTTGTGGGCTTTTAATCTACTGTGATCATGTTCTGATTTTCATTTCCTTATCTTCTTTTGTGATCTCAATCAAAATTTTCTATCTTACACAGTTGATTGATTTTGGGGCATTCTCTTTCTTAAGGTAAATTCTCTTTCTTCTCTCCATTTCTTTCCATCTCTTCCAAACTTCTCTCTTCCATTCGCTTTCACCCCACTTCTTCTTATTCTTCTTCTTCTTCTTCTCTTCTAATTCATCCTTGGGGCATAATATTTCATGCTTAATGATCTACCCTTGTTCTGTGATCTTTATATATTTCATCTTTCATCAAGAACCTTATCTTTAGTTCAATTTGATCAAAATTTATCAATTTGTTGTTTCTTCTCTATCTCATTTTGATTTCGATCATGAGGGGGCAATACCTATCAAAGTTCAATCTTTGATTCAACTTTATCAATTATATCAGTCTTGCTTAAGATTCTTATCTCTGATATGTCAATTACTTATTTCAGTGTTGTCTTTGTCTTTTTCAATTGTGCTTATTTTTGTCCTGATGTGTTCCCAAAACGATCACACGTCTGGGTTATTTTGTGATCCCAAGTCGACCTCACACTTCAACTGCATTCTTTGACTACATGTGTTCCCAAATTGACCACACATTAGTCAAAGAGGGGCAAATGTATGCACCCTAAAATGGTCACCTAGACTTTGGGCCCCATTTTATCATTTTATCAATTTCTTGAATCAATGCTTTGCAATATTTTCAATTCAAATCAATTTTCTTGATCAAATCGTAATTAATTCAATTATTCAATTATTTTAATATTTCCTAAGGTTTGATCATTTTTATCTAATTAAAAGATTAATTTTCTTTTTAATTAAATAAAATTTATGTTATTTAATTAAGAGATTTAATCTCCCTTTTAATTGAATAAAATTTATCTTATTTAATTAAACTAAATTTCTCCCTTTTAATTAAATAAAATTCCTCTTATTTAATTAAATTCAATTTCCCCTATTTAATTAAATAAAATTCTTCTAATTTATTTAATTGAAAGAAAACCCCTCTTTTAATTAAATAAATAAAAATCCCCACTTAAAGCACTTTATTTGTTGTAAAAGGCAATAAATTAAATTAAATTAAATAAAAATCCCTTTTTCATCACATCTACCTAACTGGTGGGTTTTTGCCTCTTAATCTCAACCGTTGATCAATTCTTTTTGCCTCTTAATCTCAATCATTCACTTTTCTTTATAAGGAAATCTCTCCTTCTCATTCTTAGAGATAGAAATTTTAGTATTGTTATGCTGCAGGTTTGGAGAGCAATTTTGGAGGAGGATTTGAGCACTTGAGCTTGGATATGGAAACTTCTCTCTTCTTGTCTTCTTCTTCTTGCATCCATGGCTATTCATGTAGATTAGATTCATGTTTATTTTCATAGATTAAACATGCATTTGTATTTCCTTTCATAGATTAATCATGCATTGTTATCATTTAGATTTTCTTTCATGCATTGTTATCATATAGAATAGATCTCATTTTCATGCATTTGAATCTCTCATTTCATGGTGTACTTGCATAGGCACTAACTAGGTCAATATGAGGGCCTCCATTTCAAACCTTTGCACTCCATGACTAGAGAGCTATGGACCGATATTTGAGGCCTCATTCTTGAGCAACCTTGGATGGAATGATTCATAGAAGTGTGTCAACATTTTAGCACACACAACTGAGAGGTTGAACCAGACTATTTTGGAAACATCTCGGTGTATGCTCTCCAATGTCGGTTTGGGGAAAGAATTTTGGGCAGAGGCTTGTAACACTCTTGTTCATTTAATCAATCATTCTTCTTCGTCTCGTTTTGATTTTGACATTCTGGAAGAGAGGTGGCTTGGGAAATGATCTTCATTTATTCATTTACATGTTTTTGGCTGTGATGCTTATGTTCACATTCCTAAACAGCAAAGAACATAATTGGATTTTAAATCAAAGAGATGTATATTTTTGGGGTATGGTGAGGATCAATTCAGTTTTCATTTGTGGGATCCACTTGTTCATAAATTCATTCACAGACGCAATGTTGTCTTGAATGAGAAAACTTTATCAAGTTTGCAAAATCAGCCTATTTCTTCAAATGATTATTGTTCAGTTTGATTTATTTGACAATAGCAGCCCTGTACAAAAGGTTCCTCGAGTTACATTTCATCCATCTACTATTGGAGTGTCTTTGGGAAATATGGGATTTAATGTCAATAATGCACCTCTTGCTTGCAACATTTCCAATCGGCCCTTTATGATAGTAGCCCCCTCTATCATTACTTCCCACGTTTGCTACTCAAATCTTACCCTACCTCCCTTAATTTTTACTGCTCAACCGCAGGTAGGGGAGGTCCTTGTAGAGTACACTACTCTACCTCCATCATTAATGCATGCACCATCATTGTCTAAGACTCTCGCAATAGAGCATTTTTATCTTTTTTAACAGCCGCTTCCCACCCTTCACCTAACGCAGGGAAAAGAAGAGCCTACGACTTTGTTAACAAAGTACCCTCAACTTTTAGCTTCTCCAGTGCGGCCTCTCTGGCCACGTATACTAAACCCAATCCCGCATTCATTCACCCTCTTGGAACTGCATCGGTCATTGGTATTGACCAAACCGCCACTACTCACCAGGGTCTTGGTGAAATTCAAACCCAAGAAGCCTTGCAGAATTTTGGTCCACTTCAACAACAACATAAGAATGTTGAATTTACACAGGGAATTATTAATGAATTTATTGTTGGAAATACAGAGGGATTTGGTGAATTTCATAGTCAAGAAAACAATTAGAGTATTCCGCTAAGGAGGTATATCAGGTAAAAAAAGTCCATGAAAATTTGATGATAATGAGCTTTTATTTTCTTTATGTTCTGATCAGGCAGGGCCTCAAACATTTAAACAAGCCTGTAATAATGTGAATCTGATGCATTGGATAGATGTTATGAAGGATGTACTGGAGTCTTTGCATGCTAATGATACTTGGGATTTAGTCCTGCTCCACCAAATCGATATTTTTTGAAAAATAATGGGCATCCAGATTGAAAGAAGAAGATAGAGCGTAAAAAAGATGCAATGCTAGATTGGTCGTGAAAGGTTTATCTCAACAAAAGGGCATCAATTTTAATGAATTTTTTTCTTCAGTTGTGAACATGCAAACAATATGTTTAGTTTTGGGTATGGCAGTTGTTTGGGATCTTGAACTTGAGAAACTCGATGTTAAAATTGTTTTCCTTCATGGTGATGTTGAGGAAGAATTATGTATGGAGTGACTAGAGGGATTTATTAAAAAGGGTGAAGAACACTTATGTTGTAGACTAAAATGGAGTTTACCTTCTGGCTGCCCTTCTAGTTATTTCCAGCTTTCTGCACCATGGACATGATTCTCTACATGTATCACAGTAAGAATCATTTTTTACAATACCCTCCACATATGCATGGATGGTAAAATAGTTGCAAATCTTGCGATACCAACCCCACAAAGAATTATATCTAGAGCCATGTAAATTTCTTTATACTTGTGAGGAATATTGTTAGGAGTAACATCAACACCTCTACAAGCATCCATGACTATCCTCACTCCTTGATTTACTATTCAAGTACACTCAAATACATTTTAGTCGAATAGGCACAAAAAAGGTGCTTGAACTGTTCAACAAAATGTGGAAATGTAGTCAAAGAAGGTGAAATGCTTAACCATATGCCTCAAAAAATTTGGTCTCATATTGCAGTCTATACACAATCGTTCTTTTGAAAAGGCCTTAGAAACTTTTAAGAAAATTCTAATGGTAGGCATAAAGCAAAAACAACAACCTTTGATAGCATCCTCCCAGCTTGTTCCAAAATGGGAGCTTTAAAAGAGTGTGCTTAATCAACCAAAACATCAGTTCAAATGACATGTATCATCCTCCAACAAAGACAAGATTTCTTTTTTTTTAATTTAGTGAATAAGATTTCAAGTGCGAGAGATGTCAAGGCTAACTCTAATAATGCTATGGAACACAATGAAATAAGATGGAGCTCAGTTGCACACAAGTTTATTTGTTAGATGGGTGGGTTGCAAAAAAATGAATTAACTGTAACTAAATGGAAATCCGTGTGTAAGAAATTGAATGTTTGGTGGGTGGTCATATTCAATAGTTTTCTTGACCACAATACACATGCTATCATTTAAGATGAAAACATGGAGATTATGAAAATGGAATTAGTGGACTATAAGCCATGGTTATTAGATGCCCTTTTGAGGGGCTTGGCATTTTTATCTGAATGAATGGCCCATTTATTACTAATCTCTCAGATTATTTTCCTATGGTGTTGCATGTCATAGTGTATATCTCGTATGAATTTAAATAAAATTTTATTTTTAATTTCAATTTGTTATACTTATATATCTATATCATGTGGTCCTTAGTTCAGGTATAGTTTGGCAGTTCGTTGTCCATAAGGTAGGGGCTTTTATATTTGTCCTCGTATAATTTCAACAGAACCCCCACAAAAGGCAGCTAACATGGAAAGACCTGCCAAATGTTTGACAAAATGCTTCAAAAGAAATGTAGTTTCATGAAATGCCATGATTGTACGATATGGAGAAAGTGTATGATTGTAGCATCCTCCCTGCCTATACCAAATGAGGATTTCTCAAACAGGGTATGGATATCACCGCTATCTCATTATTGTGAAGGGCGCATCTTTGTTTATTGCCTATCTTGTTGCGACCTTAACTGAAATATAAGAAACAAATTTCTGAATAACGATGCCATGATTATAATATTTTCAATTTCGAAACAATATAAACTAAATAGGGATGCCATGATTATAAAATTTTCACTTTTGAATCAATATAAACTGTCGAGGATGACCTCGTATATATATGTTATATGAAGCATATGTTTAGCCTTTACTCGAAAGTATAAATGCTATTACTGGTATATTTTTCTCAATTGGGTTTTCTCTATTATGTTTTACTTGTAGGTACAAAAATTTGTTTTAGCTTGAGCAGGTTACTCCAAGATATATTCTATTATTGTTATCATTTTGTATTCAATCATCAGGATCCCATCATGATATAAGCTCCTGGTTCTATATGCCTGTAATTTCATTTTAAAAAAAACTAGAAGTAGAATATTTAATTTGTTATTTGATAGTTGTTATAATGAAAGTTACTAACATTTATAAGGCTTAATGATTTTCTGGGGTTTTAGTTATTAGTTCATTTTTAGCAGCTTGCTTCGTACCTCATTTCATCCTAGAGACAACTTGATTATCCTCTCAAAACTTTGAATGACAAAATGGGACCGAAAATTCCTTAGAACACCACTACTGTGAGATAGCATCATATTCCTTAGAATACCTTCAATTGGTCGAGCTGATTTATCTTTGCTCAAGGAGATCCATAAAATGGACAAGTCAAATGCCATAGATATAACAGAGAAAAAAATGGATGGAAAATTTCTCGCTTCCAAATTGAATAAAAAGGGTGATCATCCTCTTGAAAGAAAAGGATTTGATCATTTAAAGCTTAATGTTGTTTAATACTTTGGTGACATAACAGAGAATAACATGGGAAAACAAATTTTGCTTCCAAATTGAATAAAAAGGGTGATGGTACTCCTGAAAGAAAAGGAGTTGATCATTTAAAAATTTAATTTTCTGAATACTCTAGTGAAATCAGAGCTTTTCCTGAAGTGAGGGAAAATGGAAATGAACCTGGATATAGTAGAAAGGGAGCAGTGCAAAGGATGTTTTCCATGGAGGAAGGACAAAAAAATGTTATAACCAATTCATGTTTACAAGCTGTAGTGATGGGCTCTTTATAAAATCATAAATGTGAAGAAGTAAATTTAGATAAGGATGAGTATAAAGTTCTAACATTAGATAATAGGGTCTTGGAGTTTCCAACAATGATATGCTTGAATATCTCAATAGGCTCTTTAGCATCCAAGGATGCAATTCAAACCTGCAATGATAAATCTTATGTTCTAGGGTTGGGAATCTTGTCAGGTTCTTCCGAACAGGGCATAATTGCTACTGCTAATTCCCATCACCAACAACAATTTCAAGTCTTACCCAGATCATGTGATCCAAGCCCAAGTATAGGCTCTGATTCGTCAAATGATATAAATACACAAATAGATTTTGCACGCCCCACAGGTGAGGGAAGGGGTAGAAATTAGTTACTTCCACGATATTGGCCAAGGAGTACTGATCAGGAACTTCAATTGATAAATGAGAAGTAATCTTTTCAAGTTTTAATCTCATTAATACAATTCTCATGCTGGCAAATTATACCTTAAAATAGAAAGGAGAAGGACTTATTGTGAAAAAACTGTCTAGTTTCACCTTTATAAAGGTTGTCTCTTATGTTCTTTTAAATAAAGAATCATAGCCTACATAAGAAGCTTGCTTCAACTATTTCTTTGGTTTCAAATGTCATTATGTTTGCACGATAAGTGTGTATGCTTATTCTTTGCTTTGATATGTTGTTCAGTTTCCTTCTTTTTAGTTGTCCTACATTGTCTACGGTGAAGTCCTTCAAGGTTTGTGTTGAACTTGACTTTTAATGGTTCAAAATCCAGAAGAATGTGCTAAGGTGAGCTATTACTATTATTATTGTTTACGTGGAAAAGTTCTTGAAAAATTTTGCAGTTAGTTTCCTAGAAAAATCTTTCATTCATATGTATTACTGAATTCCTACATGTCATTATGGAAATATTCTTGAATTTTCACAGCTTGTACGCATATTGAAATTTTCAACACAGTGGCCTCTAGGTCATAACTCCTTATAAATTTTATTTATTATTACCAAGGTTCACGTGGACAGGCTTATTTCCCTCCAATATCATTGTTTACCCACTGGGGTAACCTAGTTTACTGGTGCATAGACGTTGTACGAAAATACAAATACATAAGATAGATCAGAGAATACCATAATATTTATTAAGCATCTGTAACTTGAATACATTTACAATAGTCTCCATCTGCCCCCCTCTGAAGAGAAAGTACATCACTTATATAAATCTCGAAGGGGTGTGACCAACCGTCACCACTAATTCCCAAGTGTCATCTGGTAGTAACTAAGTACCGTCGACTACACATAATATAACTAACACAGCACTAAGTAAGTACTACGGCTAACATCATCCCCCCTAAAGAAAAGTCATCTCCAGACGACAACAAAATATCTGGGATAGAACAAGATAGGAATGATGAACCACGTACAAGAACCAAAACATGCTGCTTAGTCTAAGCCTCGACCAAGTGCTGCAAATCTGCTGCTCAAATGATACTGCTTTCGTAGCCAATCTGTCCTCAATAGCCATGTTGCCTTCTCCACACCCAATAACTGGGTACCCTGAGCCAAGTCTTGCTCTACTGCCTCCAACCTGGTGGTCAGCTCCTCCCGAGCTCTCTATGCCTCCACCATGGTAGCCTCATGTCCAGCCAAGACATACTCCTGAAAGCGTAGTACCCTGCTACCACTCTCACCACCACTGGCGCGTGAACAAACAATGCTTGCGGCATCTCTGGCTATCATCTGCTCAACCTATGTGTTCACAAACTATCCAAATCCATCTCCATCGGCGGCTTATGATTCCCCTCCAACGCTTAGCTTCAAACTTCTTTCTCACTGAGTGGAACAAACCCAACGCTTAACCTGACGGCGTAGGTACCCCAAACTCTATTGTGGTGTGCCTCAAAAATAAATGGGGTTCTGGGGGCAACGCCCAAAGTGGGGTCAAGGGGCAGCGCCTCCGCGGGGTCCTGGGGAAGCGCCCCAGGCTGGGTTGAGGGGTAGCACCCCCGTGGGGTCGGTACAAGGCGGGGTTGAGGGGCATCGCCCCCACCACCAGGACCAATTTAGCACCTTCAAACCCACACAAAAGTCCATGGCGCCCACTATTTTTGTGATTTTTGTTCGATGCCATCCTTCCCTTCAGTGCCATACACTATGCCCTATTCTTCATTTGTACTACGTATGGTATAGGCCGACTTCCTTTGGTAATATCCTTTTCAGAAATGTCATCATTGTAGTATAGTGGTGAGTATTCCCGCCTGTCACGCGGGTGCCCCGGGTTCGATACCCAGCAACGGCACCAAATGTTTACCCACTGGGGTAACCTAGTTTACTGGTGCATAGACGTTGTACAAAAATACAAATACATAAGATAGATCAGAGAATACCATAATATTTATTAAGCATCTGTAACTTGAATACATTTACAATAGTCTCCATCTGCCCCCCTCCGAAGAGAAAGTACATCACTTATATAAATCCCGAAGGGGTGTGACCAACCATCACCATCGATTCCCAAGTGCCATCTGGTAGTAACTAAGTACCGTTGGCTACACATAATATAACTAACATAGCACTAAGTAAGTACTACGGCTAACAATCATAGTCAGAGGGGGTACCATTGGCAGTTCAAGATGCAAAAGAAGAGGATTGGGTGTTCTAGTTCTGATATTGGCCTAAAAACAATATTAGGATGTATGTTTTAGGAGTTACACAATGCATTTAGGCCATGCAACTCCAGGCAGGAGATACATGTATCTCATCTCTTGGCTTTGGAAATGGAATTCCATTTATTATGTTTATCAAACCTGTTTTTATACACAGTGCTTAATCAAAATTAAGATTTGATTATTTGAGTCCCAATTTCCTTTCTTTTTTTTCCAAAGGTATTTGATATTTTGGCAGAGCTTTTAATTTGTCTAAAACTATGCATTTTTCTTGGTATTCTTGCCCCCTACCATGAATTTTCAGGTATAGAAATTTAATTTTACGTCTAATCTGCCTTGTCAGCGATATATGAGAACATGGGTTACATCTGTTTTATATGATGAATGGGTAAACTTAAATTTTTATTCACTAGCATAAGTAAAATTATTTACAAATCTTATAACACTTTACCTTGTTTCTACGCCCTTTTTACTCTTTTTCAAAGAGTTCAATAGTAAGAATGGTCACATACTCATAAGGATTTACATAGCTACGACATATTGAGAGAAATTTATGTCTCTATTTTTGGGATTGTAAAATAAAAAAAGTGGTAAAGTGTAGATATAAATAGCTTTGAAAGGAAGTACAATATGTTATCATTAGATAATGCAATAATCTGAGGAAACAATCCAGACACAAGTTGAGCTAGAGAAGAGGAATTGCATTCGGTAGAATTTTTAACCCCATGAATGTTTCCTATGTTGTATATTCCTATTAGTTTGCACACAATATGATTCATGTTTAGGAACAATGTTGTCTCAGAAATACTCTTATGGGCATAGAGGTTTGTTGTTTTGTCAATTATTACCTAGTGGAAACTATGTATGCCATGCCAATTATTACATGGTGAATTGTTGATTTTTCTTCCACATTTCTCGGTTCTCCTTTACCTGCGCATCTCATAGACTTGATTTAGAATATTTTCTTTCAAATCATCCTCCACAACACATAAGTATAATTGCCTCCATTAATTATTGCATACTATTGTCTCCACAAAAAAGTATTGGTCAACATCTTAGTGATAAGTTTTAAATTTATTATCTCTCTGATATATTAATCATCCTATTGGTAGCACTATGATCTTTATGGCTTATAATGATCTTGTTCTTAAAACTAGAAGTTGAGTTTGTAGGAGCTTGTATGTATAGACACCATCATTTAAAGGGATATACATTATTTTATGATACTCAATGGATTCAGTTATAGGGATTTCAATCTTTGGCTTCACCTTGGATGAAACTGATTGATAGAAGTAATCGTAGTATTGCTTTCAACAATTACATGTAACTTATAACTGACATAGAACTATCTATCTGTTTATTAGGAGCTTGTATGTATAGACACCATCATTTAAAGGGATATACATTATTTTATGATACTCAATGGATTCAGTTATACATTATTGTATAATAAGGTTATACATTATTGTATCATTTAAAGGGATATACATTATTGTATAATAAGGTTATAAATTCTAAGATTTAGAATTGTAACACTGATATTACTTTTACATTATGATTTGTAATGCAGAAGTCTTTCACTGAGTTTTTCGGTCTATGGCTGTGACTGGAAAGAGAGTTGTTAAGTCTGAAGCACAAGCTTTCTCTCAACCCTCTTCCATTAGAACATTGCATGGTTTTTCCCCCAACTTAAAAACTCGAAATGGCTACTGAAATTTTTGTGGATTTTATTGAAAATTGAAGTCGGTTCATAAAATTTTGTTGAAAAATTTTAGCACGTGAAATGGGTTGGGGAAATTCTACTGATTTTCCTTGGTTGTGTAGAAAATTCCTTGGGTATAAAAGAATGCCTAGAATCAAGGAGACATTGTAACTGATGACAAGGAAGGACCCAATTGGGTACATGGTAATTGATGACAAGGAAGGCTCCAATTGTGGTAAGTTTAATCATGCCTTATATAAAAATCAGCCTTAACTTGTAATATGTATCTAAATCCTTTTCTGTTTGCAAAGTTGACTTACAAAATTTTAATGTATTTTATGTTTGTCTGCAGAGCTTGAAAAACACATACCTTATTTGCATGTTCTGGTTACTACAACTTTCTATGAACAAGGCAAATAACTTACAACTTCTTCTCATACCTAGTATACGTACTGATCATATTGATCTCAATGCTACAACAACAGTTGGCTTGATTGTTGCAGAAGTTACAGGTACATTTACATTTTGAACACTTTCTAATATACCATGATAAATGTAATCTTTATTGCTAAAAGTGAATGACGACCCTTTCAAACTCACTTTTTGTGTGTATTTTTCTCTATAGCCCTTCAACTATCAGATTTTCTACCATGACCACCTTTCAATTGGACCAGAATTGGAAATTGAAACAAGAGAAACTTGGGAGGAAAATCTTGATGATATGCTACCTAAATGTGATCTACTTGTCATAAATATGCCTCTTTCTGACAAGACTAGGTAAGACTAGGTTTGGAATTGGTTAATCTGTAATTTTATTATTTGATTTCTTCATATTTCTTGCTAGATTGAATGTTATATTTCACAATTTCTAGTAAATGCATGAATGAAATAGGATATGTCAATGAGCTCTGATCATTATTTGTTCGTATCATATTAGATTGAGTCACAAGTATAATTAAATTCAAACATTTTTACGGATATTTTTTATTTAGACATGTTATTCAGTATGCCTAAATTGATGGTCTGGAATTGACGTTGGTGCGGCATTCTTTTATTTCTTTCCTATTATGGAATTTTGGTAATACAACTCATACTTGGTGATACTTTAAACTGACAGGATCAAAACCTTCAACTTGACCTTAAAACCTCTTCAAACAAAATATGATTTAGACAGGAACTCAATGTTTCACGTCTCTTGATCTTTGAAGGGTACTAGCTCAATGGAAGAGCACTTTCTTTACAAGAAGAAAGATGGTGGTTCGATTCCATCGTGCCCTAATATCACTAAATATATGAATAAATTAATGACTAAATATATGACTAAATAAATGATAAGTTAACAACAATTAATGACTAAACCAACGACCAAGTCAATAAACTAAATAAATGACTAAAATAGTTTAGTCATAAATTTGGTCACGAGATAAATGACCGGCAATAAACTACTAATGGTCGCGTGACTAAAATTAGTCATTTATATGCAATTTTTAGTAGTTTATTTAGTCATATATTACTGTTTTTGTACTAGTGTTTTATCTATCTATAGCTCCCATGTACCCAATTAAGTAATTTTTAATTATTTAATGCTAATTGATTCTTCACTTCCACATCTAAACTAACATTCACATTGAGTTCAATTGATTAATCAATTCAATTGAATGGTCAATGGATTTTCTTTATCTCCATCATGCAATCCATTATCTACTAATTATGACATCTCCTATTCTTCTCGTCGGTTCTCACCCATTGACCTTCAATCCCTCTAATCAAATCACCACTATTGATCAATATCAGAAATCTATAAAAGAAAATCTCATTCATGAAATCATTAACAACTACAGTATTCAACCTTTCATGTGACCACGCTGTCAAAATAGTGTTATGATAAAATTATGAGAGCAAGACACTACCAATACACAGAAGTTAAGAAGAGCAATAGAGGCAAACATGGTGCATGCTTGAAGGTATAATTTCCATTTTTTAATTTGATGTGTTGCTTGCATTCATACATTCTCTATTATTTTGAGATTTTGGATAATAGTTTGAATCTTAGATTTTTTGGTTGTTGTCCCATTTGAGGATTCATTATGCCTTGAATTATCCATCTCATACAAATCATGACAACTCAAGTTCATTAAATCTAAATAATGGGTCCCATATTAAACTCGATCTAGTGTAAGGAGAACCTAACTGGATTACCGACAAAGAGATGAACTAGTTAGATAAAATAACATGTTCACTCTAACAATTGTCCTACTAGAATGTAGACCAACTATTTACAAGATATTGATATTCTATAATTTATTAGGATTATTTTAAAATTAAGATAAATTTAAACCAATTTATTTAATTAAGTTGATATCAAATGGCTAGTGTGCTTTGGGACAAATTGATTACATTAGGGAGGTTTGCAAGTACATGGACTATTAGATAATATCAAGATCAATGACAACATCTCTTCACGCCAATATTGGACATTGTAAATTACAAAAGTGCGAGCATAAAACTCATAAGTAGGAAGGATTGTTCATAAAAGGCTAATTTTTTTGAGTTTATACAGTTGCCTTCATGATTAACAATAGAATAATGTCAAATGATGACATGAAAGCCAATTCCAAAGCATAATTGAATGGATAAGATCATATTAATTCCTAGGCATGAACATGTAGATAAGACATCTAAGCATATATATGATTTGAGATTTAGTCCCGAACAATAAGGTTACAAAACTCAATATTTTATATCTTAATAATCAAAGTCTTAGCTCAACCTCAAAGCTAGGGGGAATAATCCATATGTTTTAAATCAATTCCTCTAAACAATGAAATATTACCCACTTAGCACATCATTGGCTAAAATCAAGAAGTTAAGAATACAAAAATAAGTTACTAGAGAATTGTTGTAATATTATAGATAAGAATTGTCTTTCCTATATCCATTAAACAACTTGAAATTGTAATTGTAGAAAAACTTTTATTCATAATTCCAACTTAGAGTTTAGGAGAAATTGGAACTTAATCCACGTGTCCATTGTTATTCAACTCCCACAAGTAGATCTTATTCTAACTAGAATATCTATATGAGGAATTAGTTAATCGAGATTCTCATTGTCTAATTTCGTCACAATAATGCACATGAATTTTATGAGTTTTTTAATTATAATGACACCTTTTGATGTCTTATTGGATTAGAAAAAGAACGTAAAGATCATCTTTCTCATTCCATGATTCAAATAACAATTTTTGGTTATTCCTTAGCATTTTCTCTCATTCTATCTACAATCATACTAAACCATAATGAATAAGGATGTTAATTAGGTAATCAAATGTAATCATATTGAATGAGCTAAATGCATAGGGGTAAGTGCAAGCCTTACCTTAAGATTGCCTCCATTGCTAAATTAATTATAAAATAAGACTAAGATTTTAGTTGCTAAATTAATTATAAAATAAGAGTAAGCTTTTAGTAGTAGGTGAGGTGATTAGTAAAAGGTTGGGGTCCAAAGGTGAGAGGAAGTGAAGGATGGTGGGAGAGGGAGGTGTTCGTTGCTTTGTGAAACCAGCCTCACGCGGTCCCCTCCACTTTAGGCCACAAGACAGTCATCCCCCCTTCGAGGGATGGCCTTGCAACAACTCTCTACTTGGATTAGGGCGTGCCACATAATATGCCACACATCTCCCCTCCTCGCACTCCGACGACTCACCTGTTCCTCAACCTTGTGTGCCCCCGCTCGGGTTACAAGCTCCCGCTACTGAGCTCGGCGTAATACTCTCTTCAACAAACAATTCATATTCATATTATTTATGCATTTATAAGTGAATGAGTTTGATTACTTGCAACTCTTCTCATGTCACAGCTACGTAACCCAAAAATTCCATGGACATTGAATTCCATGTTTACAATGAAAAAACTCATGTTTCTTAGATTACAATCATTATTGAGATTGAGATCTCAATTTCTAGATATTGAGAAGTAGAAAATGATGAGATTGCTACCTTGAATTTATTAACAAAGAGGATCTTTTCAATTATAGATAAAAAATAGAATTGACATCTTTTCACAAGAAAAAATGAATTACCAAATGCTTTGATGAACTTACTTGGTGAGTTAACTTCACGACACAGAAATAATCTTTATACACTTCTTCTCAATTTATATTTGTTTCTTGTCCTCTTAACGCTTCTAACCCTTCAAACTTCTTTTGCTTGGCCTCGACAAATTTCACCAACTCACACTTGAAATTTAGATTTGAATTCCTATTGATTGCCACTTATTGCTTTCAGTAATCATATTCCACTTATAGGTTGTCATCTCTTCATGTCCATATATCATCAGAGTTTCAATAGGGCATCATATGTACAAGGCGTGAGTTTTAATTTCTCACTAACTCATATGTCATCTATGATCTCTTTCATTCCTTCACAGAGATATTTTTCACTCTTTTTCTTGTTGTCTTCGTACCGTCTATGATATCCTTTAACATTGTCTCTCAATTTTTTTCAAACTACATGTATTTCCAACACCTTGCTTTCTCCTAATCTACTTCAATATGGTAGCAACCATGCGTGGCAAAAAAATTTAGATTGTCTTTAACATATCCCTTGTCATCGAAAGGGAAATAGAAATACCAATTATTTTGTATAACTTAGTGACTACCAAAACCACGGTCCACAAGAAAAAAAAATGTGTGCCCTACTATGCATTGAATTATATACCCATGATAGAAACCAACTAATAACAAGATGATCCACTCTTAGCAATATAACTCTCATTATTGACCTTTTACCATGACAATTATTTGATGTCATTGCACTAATATCTAGGAAGTATCTCTAGATAATACACTAGTACATTTAACCCCTAAAATCGACCAAAAATTATGACCATGCATTACATTTGTTTTGCTTGGTCGGACTAGGGAAGGAAAGTTATGATTTTTTTTTTTAATTCCATCCCTGTGTTAGTCGTAATTACGACGAGCTCCCGTGTTCATCGTAATTAAAACTAACATAGGGATATAACTTTTTAAAAAAAGACAGATTTCTTATCATTGTCTTTTCATCATTGAGAGCATAATAGGGATCCACATTTCTTTGAGGCTGCATTTCTTGGAGGCCTCTACAGAAACAAATCAATCAAAACCAGTCAATCTAAGCTATTGGATCTTTCTTCTCCCACAGGGTTCCTCGCCGTCCTTTTCTGTCTGTATATCGCTATGTTACACACGAAGGAGGAGCTAGAGAGGCCGCTCCCACAGCACAGCTCCTGGCAATTACTGCATCCCTAGTACTTTCTATAAGTTGATGTTGAATGATAGGCGTTGAGATTTATTAACCTTCTTCAAAAAACATATTCAATCTTAGGCGTTGACAAAAAACATCGTGTATCTTACCGTCACTTTGTTCACGAAAAACACAGTGGTTTTAATGAAGAGTTTGGGTTTTGAGGTTTCAAGAAATGAAGATTTTTAAGACAAATTGATCATGATTTTTTGGGGGATTATTTACATTGGATTTTTGGGGCATTTGGTGTTTTATTTCATAAGTTTCCAGTGTCTTTTCTGGCCTAGCCATATACCTTCAAAGAGGAGTTAAAACCCATCATTTTGCAGGCCAACATTAGGTGAAGAGATAATTTTTTGCGGGTGTCTTTCTGAAAGTTCCTTGACTGCTAGGGGAGCAGATTGAAATTTCCTTGACTACGGGTGTCTTTCTAAAAGTTACTTTCCCATTCATTCTCTGCAGTGGTTTATCGGTTGGAGTTCCCTTTTTGATTGGTGATACTCTGAGAGTGAGCAAAGTGAAGATGTGAGGGTAGTTTTGGAGCCTGATAAGTCTATTTGTAGACTGTAACAGAATTGTAGTAGACTTGTCCTCTTTTAATTTGTGTTATCATACCTCTGATATTTCATGTTGGCATCAATATTAAAGTATTTAACTTATGCTTATGAAAGAGCTATGTATGTTTTGTAATGAGGAATCTATTTTAATATGCATGCATTGAGATCCTGAATTATGCAGTCTTGTATGTTGAACAATAATCATTCAGATTTGTGACAGCAGTATATCATACATTGCATGTTTGGTTGTTGATTTAATTGTCGCAAAATTTCACAAAAAATAGGGGGTGTTATTGCACCTACATGGCTTCTTCACCGGCAGCATGTCTATCTTCACATTTGAATGCTTATGTTCATCTCTGACAAAGCATGTCTCTCTTTGCCTTGGAATGCTTTTTTTGATCTTTGACAGAAGCATTTGAAAAGGAAAGGATGGATATGAATGGTTCTCACACAGCATAGGGTACAGGCAATGCTCTCATAACATTATTTACTGATGTGGAAGTTGACTAAAAAAACAAGAAATTTGTGGTTACATTCTAACCAGTCTCAACCACCTACTATACAATTTGTGGTTAATCAAATATCAACACTATTATTACAAATAATAATATAATATACCTTTATTATTGTTATTTATTACAAGATTTTTATTATGAATCATGTTGAAATATTATTATTTTATTCTAAGAGGCTTGGGATAAATTAAACCTTCGACCAAATATAACTTGAGCCACAACTTCACATGAAATTTATCCTCTGTATTTACCCAAGAATTATGCATGTCAAATTTTTTCCACTCCATAACACTCATATACATTATAATACCATGGGATGAGGTATGTTCCATGCAATTCTTGTAGCTTGATTCATCCTTGCTGCATCTGAAGTAGCCAGATAGTATCATCGTCTAGCCAATACAAATAACATATACCAAGCTCAATTAAACACTCTTCCACATAAGACGCTGAAAGCCAATAAATTTTTATGATGCCAAGTTCCCAAAGTGCTAATTTAATTCAATGTGCATTCACGCCATCACACCTACTAACATTGTGTTTAATTCATCTTGTTGCCTGATTGTTTCCAAGCATACCCATAATTATTATTTCAGTAAGTATATCCACTGTTATTGCCTGTTGGATGCTCAAAATAGTGACTCTCATGG
>MU226973.1:1883920-1895056 GCA_018584345.1 Thuja plicata | reverse complement strand
ATCATGCTAACAATCAATTTATGTATGTATACATGTACACTTGTTTCCTTACTTGTTGATTGCAGGACTCATCTTCAAAGTACAATGTACAAAATATCCTACTCAATAAGCCACCTCTCTAACCCTAGTTATTGAAACTGTGTTGTAGGGTACAATTTAAAGAAAATTCTAGAAGGGGACATTACAAAAGGGCTACTATATGAGTTTTTGTATTAATGATATGGAATGTATTTAATAGATTTATTTAGGTCTATTTAGGATGCTTTCTAGCAGGCCTTTATATGATTACTAAGAACTTTTAGGATGCAAATGCAAGCAGCAACTGTCAGAAATAGGATCACAATGGTGAGGGAAAATATATAGAGGAGAGAAGGCATGAAAGATAAAGAGGAGCATAGAGAAATGCATAGGCGGAGACATAAAAATTGTTGCAGGAGGGAGAATACATAGCAGAGCAAGAGAAAATACTATAGAGCATCTCAGGGAAAAAATAAAGAGCAACTAAGGGAAAAAAGTTACAAAGCAAAAAAGGGAAATCCCAAATAATGAACTTCATGACTAAGCCAATAGATCCATTTGAATGTAGAATAGGATTTTTTTTAATTTTTTTTGTCTCATAAGGTCTTAGTGATCATACTCATGTAATAGGAATGATAAATTAGATCTTTGGTACAAGAAAACTCAAAGTTGTCAAAAATTGTCAAGATGACAACATGCTCTTAAACATGTTTCAACGACCAAAAGTAGTTCATAGGAAATTGGAAAGGGTTGGTGTCAGTTTTTTTAGTTGAGAATAATTTTAAATATGTTGAAAAACATCCCAAAAGATGGATTTGGTCGAATATCTAAGTCTAGTATCAATAAAGAGAGAAACTATTACATTTTCCATGTTGTTGTCCCAATAAAAATAGTCTAATAGTAGGCATTTATTTGGGATTAAATATGTTGGCATTTTGATCTGACACCTATTGGATGTTATAGAGGCCCGAATCCTCAAAATTTTGGCTTTGGAATCGTTCGATTTCATCAAGTATTGATCAAGATATCGCATTTTTGGGTAAAACCAAATTTGAGAGACTGCTAAGAAAATGCAATTGAGAAGCATAAAGCCCGATTCCACAACCTTTTCCAGCATTCTCCCTACCACTGATTAGACCCTAACAAATGTAAAAGCATAAATTAGACCCTTTCAAATATAAAACCTATATTGTTGACTAGAAACCTTTGAGCTAAAAAGGCAATTTTTTTTATTTTTATTTTTAAAAGTAGATTCGATTTTACAACTTTCTTTACAGTGACAGTCGACGAGAATCCTATATAAATGACGAACTACTGTCGATATTTCAACATCCTTTCATGGATCGATTCATCATTTATAAAGGATTTTCGTCATGTAGTACTCGAAACTTCAACCAAAAATAAAAAGGGATTAGTGTTGAAGGTGGAGAAAATCATCTTTATTACAACCCTTTTTTCTCGGCCTTTATGTTGTCGGTTTTACGATGAAAATACTAAACGTGGAAACTTTCGACAAAAAAACTCTGACAGTAATAGTGGTCGTTTGGTCGACCAATGTGAATCAAAAAATCGACAAAATCACGTCGAAAATATGGCCAAAAGTTACTAGTGTTACTTTGTAGACCAAATATCGAGGCTTCTTAATAATTTCCATCTTTACCCCTTTTGTTTTTCTTAAGTATATCAAACTTGAAAATATTGGAAAATTCATTTTTCGTATATTATTAAGGTATTTTTAGGATGTTAACAATATTTGAATACATATTCACAATGTTTCAATTTTCTATCTCATCAAGATCTTAATTTTTTAAAAACTATTGAAATCTAGAAGGTATTTGGATAAAACAACATTAGGCATAAGATTGTAAATAAATAGCGTATACTAATTCTAATATTTTGGAGTTTTTGTGTGTGTGTTGCACTTTTGGGAATTAGAAACATGTGTACACCTCGTTCTCTACCAATGATGCTACTCTAAAACCTTAAAACTTGATTGCAAATGAAAATTTACTTGATGGCTCTATTTTCTTGTATTTGGCATCCACAAACATTTTGACGAAGAAGAATCTGCAAATGATAAATTTCAGAAAAATGTCCACTATTTTGTCTCAAGGTTAATTTTAACAATATTAATATATTCACATTTATCATCATAAAAAGAGTCCTCAAAGTGTCAATATCTAAGCTTATCATGATCTGTGAAGCTTGATGTTTTTTGTATTGTTCTAATTGTGAGTCCTCAAAGTGTCAATATCTAAGTAAGAGATAGTTGATTATGGATTATGGATGGTAACACGTGTAATTTTTTTATGGGAAGCCATCAGTAAAAGTGATCTTGGAAGTTTCAAGTATAATGTATCGTCTGATGTGATGTAAAAGGTCCAACCCTAAAATCTAGGTCAAGGAATGCCCCTATTCAGGTATAGGACCATTTATTATGGAATGGATGAGATGGGTTGAATTTATTATGGTAATGGAATGGAGGAATATAACATAAAAACCACCAAATCTTAGGTCATGATAGGTGTGGACAATTTTTATTATGGGTTGATGGAGATGTGATTTTATTATGGAAGAATGTAGGAAAATTAGATGGAATTATGATAGATAGAAGAACATGACCGACTACACATGGTGTCTGTAAGATATTTTCACCATGGTAGTTTCCCAAGGCACTGACAAAGTGGATTTTGCAATAGGATCTGGATTATTTATCTTAATTTCTATTTTTTGGGTGTCAGACAAAATACCTATTTGCCAAGTTTTCATCACGCTAATGATGTTTTATTTTTTATTTTTTTATTAGCTTTTGATATTTTTATGATTTTTGATGATATCCTCTGAAGGTCGTGTGTATGTATGAAGGTGAGTGTTATTGAAACGTTTTTAAATCGGCTCACCTAAGGGACTAGCAAATTGATATGATTCTAATCTATATGATGTTGTGAAAATATAGGGACCCAACGAATAAGGCTCAATTTCTTGGCTTCTTTCTATCAAGTTAATTCTTATGATTGTATTTCAAGACTAAATCACCAATCTAAAGGATTTGAAACTACTACTCTCTTTTTATAGCTACAATGGAGATATTTTGACAAGCTTGAAGATGGTTTAGAGTAGTCTATCATCTCTTGTCTAGTAATTATAGCTCATGTATTTCAGAAATTTTATATTCTTCATCATTGATAAACCATTGCATAGAAACCCTCAAAGATAGTAACTTGATCTCAATAACAAGGATCTTGCTTTGAATTGAAGAATCTACGCTAACAGGTGATACACCAACATATACAACTTAATATGCAATTGAAAACTCACAAATCATTCATTAAAGAAACTGTATTATCTGTCAACTCAAACAAACATGCTTTGCAATAAATATTCTTATCAGAGGTTTCAACTTTTTGAGATTTATAAAAAAGGAAAACAATCATGTTTTCACTATTTTAATACCAAGAATATTAAACACACTCAAAGACCTGCACTATAACATGTTACTTTCTATATTCAACAGTAACGAAATTTGATAAAATAAAGGATAAACACAATATTTCAATCAAATAGTTCACAAACAATATTAGAACCCAAAATATAGAAAAGGAAAACTAGCTTCTAATATGAAAAATCAGGAATCTCTGCTATAAACTGTATGAGCTCAATCCAAAATATGTCTATATTTGTGGTCGAAAAATGTAGTAAGAAAGAAAGAACTTCAAAAATAGAAAAATGTAGCAAGAAAGAAAGAACTTCAAAAATAATTACAATGCAAAGCCTTATAGAAAGGTGTCAATCCCAAAAGAGGTGGAACTAAGCTTGAACTCCCCCTCAACTGAACTGGGACTCATGATCCACTTTTATTTCTCCTTCAAAATGCATGAATACCTCATAGGTCGTACAAGCATGAAAATTCCCTAATAAAGGGAGCATAACTGGAAGATACATGCAGTAAGCTACTCCAAAAGCTTCCTTGACTGAGGTCAAACCCAAGGGGACTCCTTAACTGATGTTGAACTTTTGTACAAGTCCTCAAAACTCCCTCTCTTCCTCCATAATTCTTGTCAATCCGTTTTACATATCTAGTTACATCTTTATTTTGCACGAAGGATATTATTTATTAAGTGTTTATACATCCACACTTAAAAATATTTCACATTTGGTATTTGTGCAAAAATAAAAGCCAAAATATATTTAATACCTTGGGGGTATTACTTTAGAGAAAAGTTTTTTTATAAAAATAAAGGCAAGAATCGTCTCTTATAAATGACATAGGGTAAAAACCCTAAACACGTACTTGTGGCCCTCATTTGTTATTTCATTTTCGCTCTGCACTTTGTTGCACGGCCAAGGTGGATTAGGGTTTGATGGAGGCCTCTGTGGGTTTTCTTTAAGCTTTGCATGCAGGTCTATCATTTCCACGGGTATTTTCACTTCATTGCAAAGCCCTCAAGCTATGTTTCCGTATAAAGACAAGGAAAATAGTTTTATCTTTTGCTCTGTGTTTTAACTCCATTCTTACACGAATTATCAAGAAGGTATGTTTGGTAAAGTTTTTCTTGGAGATAACAAAGAATGTGACATTGTCAGAAAGGGTGATATTTTATTATCGCTCAAGAATAGTAGTAAATTGTTTTTAAAAGATGTATGACATGTTCCTACTCTTAAAAGAAATCTAATTTATGTGAGTCAGCTTTATGCGGAAGGCTATAATGTTAATTTTTCTTTAGATTCATGGAATGTAACCAAAGGTCTGTTGGTTTTGGTAAAAGGAAAGAAAATGGGGAGTTTATATGTTTTAGAGTGCAATGGTGAAGTGGGAGTTGTCATGGCTGTTACAGATAGTAATGTTGAACTTTGACATAAGAGGCTCAGTCACATGAGCAAGAAGGGTCTTGATGTTATGCTTCAATGAGATCAGATTCCAGGTCTTAAATCAATCGACTTGGAGTTATGTGAGCGTTGTCTTTATTGAAAACAAAATAGGACTAGTTTTTTTAGGACGGGTCATGAAAAGAAATCCTCTCCATTAGAGCTTGTGCATTCTGATGTTTTCGGTCCTACAGAGGTAACTTCCATCTGTGGTGCTAATTATTTTGTTACATTTCTTGATGATTGCACTTGTAAAGTCTGGATTTATATGCTAAATAAGAAATTAGAGGTGTTTTCTAAATTTAAAAATTTCAAGACTATGGTTGAAAATCATATTGGGAAGAAAATTAAATGTCTACTAATAGATAATGGTGACGAGTTTTTCTCTTCAAATTTTTATCACTTTTGTACAAATAGTGGTATTCGATGAATTAAAATATTCGACCCCTTCACACTTCAAGAAAATGGTGCAACTGAGAGGTTGAGTCAGACTATTTTGGAAACAGCTCGGTGTATGCTCTCCAATGCCAGTTTGGGGAAAGAATTTTGGGCAGAGGTATGTAACAATGTTGTTTATTTAATCAATCGTTCTCCTTCATCTCGTCTTATTTTGACATTCTAGAAGAGAGGTGGCTTGGGAAACGAACTTCATTTAATCATTTGCTTATTTTTCGTTGTGATGCTTATGTTCACATTCCTAAAGAGCAGAGAACAAAATTGGATTTTAAATCAAAGAGATGTGTATTTTTGGGGTATGGTGAGGATTAATTCGGTTTTCGTTTGTGGGATCCACTTGCTCATAAAGTCATTCACAGTCGCAATGTTGTCTTGAATGAGAAAACTTTATCAAGTTTGCAAAATCAGCCTATTTCTTCAAATGATTATGTTCGGTTTGATTTATTTGACAATGGCAGCCCTGTAGAGAAGGTTCCTCGAGTTACATTTCATCCATCTACTATTGGAGTGTCTTTGAGAAATATGGGATTTAATGCCAATAACGCACCTCTGCCTTGCAACATTTCCAATCAGCCCCTTATGACAGTAGCCCCCTCTGTCATTGCTTCCCACATTTGCTCCTCAAATCTTACCCTACCTCCCTTAATTTTTACTGGTCAACCGCAGGTTGGGGAGGTCGCTGCAGAGTACACTACTCTGCCTCCATTAGCGCATGCACCCGCATTGTTTAAGATTCCCGCAACAGAGGATTTTTATCTATTTTCACAGCCGCTTCCCACCCTTGACCTACCGCAAGGAATAGAAGAGCCTACAACTTTGTCAACAAAGTACCCGCAGCTTTTACCTTCTCCAGCGCGGCCTTTCTGGCCACACATACTCAACCCAATCCCACATTCATTCACCCTCTTGGAACTGCATCGGTCATTGGTATTGACCAAGCCGCCACTACTCACCAGGCTCTCGGTGAAATTCAAACCCAAGAAGACTTGCAGAATTTTGGTCCACTTCAACAACAACATAAGAATGTTGAATTTACACAGGGACTTGGTAATGAATTCACTATTGGAAATCCAGAGGGATTTGGTGAAGTTCACAGTCAAGAAAATAATTAGAGTATTCCGCTGAGGAGGTCTATTAGGGAAAAAAAACGTCCATGAAAATTTGATGATTATGAGATTTTATTTTTTTATATTCAGATTAGGCAAGCCTAAAACATTTAAACAAGCATGTAATGATGTGAATTCGGTGCATTGGATAGATGCTATGAAGCAAGAACTGGAGTCTTTGTGTGCTAATGATACTTGGGATTTAGTCTCTGCTCCACCAAATCAATTTTTTTTTTAAAATAATGGGCACACATGTTGAAAAAGATTGGTGGTAAAAGGTTTTTCTCAACAAAAGGGCATTAATTTTAATGAATTTTTTTCTTTAGTTGTGAAAATGCAAACAATACGTTTAGTTTTGGGTATGACAGTTGTTTGGGATCTCGAGCTTGAGCAACTCGATGTTAAAATTATTTTCCTTCATGGTGATGTTGAGGAAGAATTATATATGGAGCGACTTGAGGGATTTATTAAAAAGGGTGAAGAAAACTTATGTTGTAGACTAAAACGAAGTTTATATGAGCTTAAGCAAGCCCTGAGGCAGTGGTACTTAAAATTTGATAGTTTTATGACTCAGCAAAATTTTATTCGATGTGAATCAGATATGTGTGTTTTCTCCAAACGACTTCCCAATGGTGAGTTTGTCATTCTTCTACTTTATGTCGATGATATGTTGGTTGTCGGTAATAGTGTGCGGACTGTCCGTGAATTGAAGATGCATTTGGCTCTTTGTTTTACCATGAAATATTTAGGGGCAACAAAGAGGATTCTTGGGATGGATATAATCAGAAATAGACAAAAACGGTAAATCAAATTATCTCGAGAAATATATTTAAAAGTTTTTGACAGGTTTAATGTGTAAAATGTCAAGTCGGCTACTACTCCATTCTTGAAAAGTGGATGTAGTTCATTCTTGAACGAACCACTATAAAACATGGTCTTCTTTTTCAGTGTATTTTACTCTTTAGCTGCCCTTCTACTTATTTCCAGCTTTCTACACCATGGACATGATTCTCTGCATGTATCACAGTAAGAATCATTTTTACGATACCCTCCACATAGGCATGGATGCCAAAATAGTTTCAAGTCTTGCGACACCAACCCCGCACAGAATTATATCTAGAGCCATGTAAATCTCTTTATACCTGTGATGAATATTTTTAGGAGTAACATCAACACCTCTACAAGCATCCATGACTATCCTCACTCCTTGATTTACTATTCAGGTAGAGTGAAATACATTGTACTCGAATAGGCACAAAAAAGGCGCTTGAACTGTTTTACAAAATGCGGAAACATAGTCAAAGCACGTGAAATGCTTAACCAAATGCCTCAAAAAAATTTGGGCTCATATTGCAGTCTATACACGATGGTTCTTTTGAAAAGGCCTTAGAAACTTTTACGAAAATTCTATTGGTAGGCATAAAGCAAGAGCAACAACCTTTGACAGCATCCTCCCAGCTTGTTCCAAAATGGGAGCTTTATAACAAAGTGTGCTTAATCAACCAAAACATTAGTTCAAATGACATGTATTATCCTCCAATAAAGACAAGAGTTTTTTTTTTTTTAAATTACGGAATAAGAAATTTAAGTGCGAGAGATCTCAAGGCTAACTCTAATAATGCTATGGAACACAATGAGATCACATGGAGCTCAGTTCCACACAAGTTTATCTGTTAGATGGGTGGGTTGCGAAAAAATGAATGAACTGTAACTAAATAGAAATCCGTGTGTAAGAAATTGAATGATTGGTGGATGGTCATTTTCAATAGTCTTTTTGTCCACAATACACATGCTATCAGTTAAGATGAAAGCATGGAGATTATGAAAATGGAATTAGTGGACTGTTAGCCATGGTTATTAGATGCCCTTTTGAGGGGCTTGGCATTTTTATCCAGATGAATAGCCCATTTATGACTTTTCTATCAGATTATTTGCCTATGGTGTTGCGTGTCGTAGTGTTTATATCATATGAAATTCAATAAAATTTCAATTTGTTATACTTATATATCTAGATTATATGGTTCTTAGTTCAGGTATAGTTTGGCAGTTCGTTGTCCATAAGGCAGGGGTTTTTATATTTGTCCTCGTATAATTTCAACGGAACCCCAGAAAAGGCAGCTGACATGGAAAGACCCGCCAACTGTTTGACAAAATGCTTCGAAGAAATGCAGTTTCATGAAATGCCATGATTGTAGGATATGGAGAAAGTGTATTTTTTAATAAGTCTAGAAACTTTCAAGCAATTGCAATCACATTTTCCAGCGTCCTCCCTGCCTGTGCCAAAAGAGGATTTCTCGAACAAGGTATGGACATCACCGCTATCTTACTATGGTGAAGGGCACATCTCTATTTATTGCCTAGCTTGTTGCGACCTCAACTGAAATATAAGAAACAAATTTCTGAATAAGGATGCCATGAACAACCGTATATAACTCTGACTTCATATGATTATAAGATTTTCAGTTTTGAAACAATATAAACTGAATAGGGATGCCATGTACAACTATATATAATTCTATGACTTCATAAGGTTATGGAATCTTGTGTTTTGAATCAATATAAACTGTCGAGGATGACCTCGTACATATGTTATATGAAGCATATGTTTTGCCTTTACTCGAAAGTAGAAATGCTATTACTGGTATGTTTTTCGCAATTGGGTTTTCTCTATTCTCTTTTACTTGTATGTAGAACAATTTGTTTTGGCTTGAGCAGGCGACTCCATGTATCATTCCAAGATATATTCTATTATTGTTATCATTTTGTATTCAGTCATCAGGATCCCATCTTGATATAAGCTCCTGGTTCTATATGTCTGTAATTTCATTTTAAAACAAAATCTAGAAGTAGAATTTTTAATATGTTATTTGATAGTTGTTATAATGAAAGTTACTAACATTGATAAGGCTTAATGATTTTCTGGGGTATTAGTTATCGGTTCATTTTCAGCAGCTTGCTCCATACCTTATTTCATCCTAGAGACAACTTGATTATCCTCTCAGAACTTTCAATGACAAAATGGGAGCGAGAATTCCTCAGAACACCAGTACTGTGAGATAGCATCATATTCCTACATCACAGCTACCTTCAACTAGTCAGGTTGATTTATCTTTGCT
Source organism: Thuja plicata (assembly GCA_018584345.1). NCBI lineage: Eukaryota > Viridiplantae > Streptophyta > Pinopsida > Cupressales > Cupressaceae > Thuja > Thuja plicata. The sequence goes on along the minus strand of MU226973.1, from coordinate 1,885,494 downwards.
CGGGGAAATCCATGAAATGGACAAGTCAAATGCCATAGATATAACAGAGAACAATATGGGGAAAAATTTCTCGCTTCCAAATTGAATAAAAAGGGTGATCGTACTCTTGAAAGAAAAGGATTTGATCATTTAAAGCTTAATGTTGTTGAATACTATGGTGAAAGCAGAGGTTTTCCTGAAGCGAGGGAAAATGGAAATCAACCTGGATACAGTAGAAAGGAAGCGGTGGAAAGGATATTTTCCATGGAGTAAGGACAAATTTTTTTTTATAACCAATTCATGTTTACAGCCTGTAGTGATGGGCTCTTTAGAAAATCATAAATGTGAAGAAGTAAATTCAGAGCAGGATGACTATAAAGTTCTGATATTAGATAATGAGGTCTGGAGTTTCCAGCAATGATATGCTTGAATATCTCAATAGGATCTTTAGCATCCAAGGATGCAATTCAAACCTGCAATGACAAATCTTTTGTTCTAGGGTTGGGAATCTTGTCAGGTTCTTCTGAACAGGGCATAATTGCTACTGTTAATTCCCATCACCAACAACACTTTCAAGTCTTACCCAGATCACGTAATCCAAGCCCAAGTATTGGTTCTAATTCATGAAATACACAAATACATTTTGCACGCCCCCCAGGTGAGGGAAGGGGTAGAAATTAGTTACTTCCACGATACTGGCGAAGGAGTACTGATCAGGAACTTCAGTTGATAAATGACAAGTATTCTTTTCAAGTTTTAATTTCAATAATACAATTCTCATGCTTGCAAAGTGTGCCTTAAAATAGAAAGGAGAAGGATTTATTGTGAAAAACTGTCTAGTTTAACCTTTATAAAGGTTGTTTCTTCTGTTCTTTTAAATAGAGAATCATAGCCTACATAAGAAGCTTGCTTCATCTATTTCTTTGGTTGCAATTGTCATTATGTTTGCACGATAAGTGTGTATGCTTGTTCTTTGCTTTGATATGTTGTTCAGTTTCCTTCTTTTTAGTTGTCCTACATTGTCTACGGTGAAGTCCTTGAAGGTTTGTGTTGAACTTGACTTTTAACACTTCAAACTCCAGAATAACTGCTCTGTGTGAGAAAACATTAAGTGTAAGTGATGCAGGCAGGATAAGGAGATTAGTTCTTCCAAAAGAATGTTCTGAGGTGAGCTATTACTATTATTATTGTTTACGTGGAAAAGTTCTTGAAAAGTTTCGCAGTTAGTTTCCTAAAGAAATCTTTCATTCATATGTATTACTGAATTCCTACATGTCATTATGGAAATATTCTTGAATTTTCACAGCTTGTACGCATATTGAAATGTTCAACACAGTGGCCTCCAGGTCATAACTCCTTGTAAAGTGCAAGTAGCTATAAGTAGGAGATATTTAAGACATACAGGTCTTGATTTTATAAATTTTATTTATTCTTACCAAGGTTCACGTGGACAGGCTTATTTCCCTCTAATATCATAGCCAGAGGGGGTACCATTGGCAGTTCAAGATGCAAAAGAAGAGGATTGGGTGTTCTAGTTCTGATATTGGCCTAACAACAATATTAGGATGTATGTTTTAGGAGTTACACAATGCATT
>MU226973.1:1850925-1883663 GCA_018584345.1 Thuja plicata | reverse complement strand
CCTTGTCAGCGATATATGAGAACATGGGTTACATCTGTTTTATATGATGAATGGGTAAACTTAAATTTTTATTCACTAGCATAAGTAAAATTATTTACAAATCTTATAACACTTTACTTTGTTTCTACGCCCTTTTTACTCTTTTTCAAAGAGTTCAATAGTAAGAATGGTCACATACTCATAAGGATTTACATAGCTACGACATATTGAGAGAAATTTATGTCTCTGTTTTTGGTATTGTAAAATTAAAAAAGCGGTACAGTGTAGATATAAATAGCTTTGAAAGGAAGTACAATATGTTATCATTAGATAATGCAATAATCTGAGGAAACAATCCAGACACAAGTTGAGCTAGAGAAAAGGAATTGCATTCGGTAGAATTTTTAACCCCATGAATGTTTCCTATGTTGTATATTCCTATTAGTTTGCACACAATATGATTCATGTTTAGGAACAATGTTGTCTCAGAAATACTCTTATGGTCATAGAGGTTTGTTGTTTTGTCAATTATTACCTAGTGGAAACTATGTATGCCATGTCAATTATTACATGGTGAATTGTTGATTTTTCTTCCAAATTTCTTGGTTCTCCTTTACCTGCGCATCTCATAGACTTGATTTAGAATATTTTCTTTCAAATCATCCTCCACAACACATAAGTAATAATTGCCTCCATTAATTATTGCATACTATTGTCTTCACAAAAAATTATTGGTCAACATCTCAGTGATAAGTTTTAAATTTATTATCTCTCTAATATATTAATCATCCTATTGGTAGCGCTATGATCTTTATGGCTTATAATGATCTTGTTCTTAGAACTAGAAGTTGAGTTTGTAGGAGCTTGTATGTATAGACACCATCATTTAAAGGGATATACATTATTTTATGATACTCGATGAATTCAGTTATAGGAGTTTCAATCTTTGGCTTTACCTTGGATGAAACTGATTGACACTGATTGACAGAAGTAATCGTAGTATTGCTTTCAACAATTACATGTAACTTATAACTGACATAGAACTATCTATCTGTTTATTGTATAATAAGGTTATAAATTCTAAGATTTAGAATTGTAACACTGATATTACTTTTACATTATGATTTGTAATGCAGAAGTCTTTCACTGAGTTTTTCGGTCTATGGCTATGACTGGCAAGAGAGTTGTTAAGTCTGAAGCACAAGCTTTCTCTCAACCCTCTTCCATTAGAACATTGCATGGTTTTTCCCCCCAACTTAAAAACTCGAAATGGCTACTGAAAGTTTTGTGGATTTTATTGAAAATTGAAGTCGGTTCATGAAATTTTGTTGAAAAATTTTAGCACCTGAAATGGGTGGGGAAAATTCTACTGATTTTCCTTGGTTGTGTGGAAAATTTCAAGAATCAAGGAGACATTGTAAGGAAGGCCCCAATTGGGTACATGGTAACTGATGACAAGGAAGGCTCCAATTGTGGTAAGTTTAATCATGCCTTATATAAAAATCAGCCTTAACTTGTAATATTTATCTGAATCCTTTTCTGTTTGCAAAGTTGACTTACAAAATTTTAATGTATTTTATGTTTGTCTACAGAGCTTGAAAAACACATACCTTACTTGTATGTTGTGGTTACTACAACTTTCTTTCCAGCTTATGTGACAACAGAGCGGATCAACAAGGCAAATAATTTAGAACTTCTTCTCACACATGGTATAGGTACTGATCATATTGATCTCAATGGTACATTTACATTTTGAACACTTTCTAATATACCTGAAAGTGAATGACGACCCTTTCAAACTCCGTATGGTACTAGTCTCATAATATCTTAGGTCTATATTTATGTGTTGTTGACCAAGTTCATGAAAGAGTTTCTAGTGTGCAATATTTGGTGCTATTTATTTATAATTTAATTGTTTCTCTCTATTAAATTTTTAGGATGTAATGTGGTGTCAGTGGCAGAAATGAACTCATGCGCATTCTCATATTGATGCACAATCTTTCCTGGGTATAAGAAGATTGGTCGAGGGCGACTGGAATGTAGCTATTTATGTTGTTGGTGCTGGTCGAATCGGCAAAGAATTTCTCAAACTATTGAAGGTATAATTGGGACATGTTTCTATTACAGTTTGAACACTTTATAATATACCATGTTAAATGCAATCTGTATTGCTGAAAGTGAATGACGACCCTTTCAAACTGACTTTTTGTGTGGATTTTTCTCTTAGCCCTTCAACTATAAGATTTTCTACCATGACCATCTTTCAATTGGACCAGAATTGGAAATTGAAACAAGAGCAACTTGGGAGGAAAATCTTGATGATATGCTACCTAAATGTGATGTACTTGTCATAAATATGCCTCTTTCTGACAAGACTAGGTAAGACTAGGTTTGGAATTGGTTAATCTGTAATTTTATTATTTGATTTCTTCATATTTCTTGCTAGATTGAATGTTATATTTCACAATTTCTAGTAAATGCATGAATGAAATAGGATATGTCAGTGAGCTCTGATCATTATTTGTTCGTATCATATTAGATTGAGTCACAAGTATAATTAAATTCAAACATTTTTACGGACGTTTTGATTTAGTCATGTTATTCAGTATGCCTAAATTGATGGCCTGGATTTGACATTGGTGTGGCATTCTTCTTTTTCTTTCCTATTATGGCATTTTGGTAATATAACTCATACTTAGTGCTACTTTAAACTGACACGATCAAAACCTTCAACTTGACCTTAAAACCTCTTCAAACAAAATATGCTTTAGACAGGAACTCGACGTTTCGCGTCTCTTGATCTTTGAAGGGTACTAGCTCAATGGAAGAGCACTTGCTTTACAAGCAGAAAGATGGTGGTTTGATTCCATCGTGCCCTAATATAACTAAATATATGACTAAATATATGACTAAATTAATGACTAAATAGATGACTAAATTAATGAATAAATATGACTAAATATACGATTAAATAAATGACAAGTTAACAACAATTAACGATTAAACCAACGACCAAGTAAATAACTAAATAAATGACTAAAATAGTTTAGTCATAAATTTAGTCACGAGATAAATGACCGACAATAAACTACTAATGGTCGCGTGACCAAAATTAGTCATTTATATGTAATTTTTAGTAGTTTATTTAATCATATATTACTATTTTTGTACTAGTGTTTTATCTATCTATAGCTCCCATGTACCCAATTAAAAAAAAATTAATTATTTAATGCTAATTGATTCTTCACTTCCATATCTAAACTAACATTCACTTTGAGTTCAATTGATTAATCAATTCAATTGAATGATGGATTTTCTTTATCTCCATCATGCAATCCATTATCTACTAATTAGACATCTCCTATTCTTCTCGTCAATTCTCACCCATTGACCTTCAATCCCTCTAATCAAATCACCACTATTGATCGATATCAGAAATCTATAAAAGAAAATCTCATTCATGAAATCATTAACAACTACAGTATTCGACCTTTCATGTGACCACACTGTCAAAATAGTGTTATGATAAAATTATGAGAGCAAGACACTACCAATACACAGAAGTTAAGAAGAGCAATAGAGGCAAACATGGTGCATGCTTGAAGGTATAATTTCTTGTTTTTAATTTGTTGTGTTGCTTGCATTCATACATGCTCTATTATTTTGAGATTTTGGATAATAGTTTGAATCTTAGATTTTTTGGTTGTTGTCCCCTTTGAGGATTCATTATGCCTTGAATTATCCACCTCATGCAACTCATGACAACTCAAGTTCATTAAATCTAAAGAATGTGTCCCATATTAAACTCGATCTAGTGTAAGGAGAACCTAGCTCGATTACCGACAAGGAAATGAACTAGTTAGATAAAATAACATGTTCACTCTAATAATTGTCCTACTAGAATGTATACCAACTATTTACAAGATAATGATATTCTATACTTTATTAGGATTATAATAAAATTAAGATAAAGTTAAACCAATTTATTTAACTAAGTTGATATCAAATGGCTAGTGCGCTTTGGGACAAATTGATTACATTAGGGAGGTTTGCAAGTACATGGACTATTAGATAATATCAAGATCAATGACAACATCTCTTCACACCAATATTGGACATTGTAAATTACAAAAGTGCGAGCATAAAACTCATAAATGGGAAGGATCGTTCATAAAAGGCTAATTTTTTTTAGTTTATATAGTTGCCTTCATGATTAACAATAGAATAATGTCAAATGATGACATGAAATCCAATTCCAAAGCATAATTGAATGGATAAGATCATATTAATTCCTAAGTATGAACACGTAGATAAGACATCTAAGCATATATATGATTTGAGATTTAGTCCCGAACAATAAGGTTACTGACGCAAGGGAGGTAGGTGTTGGGGCCTAGGGCACACCCAAAACCAACCAGCTTGCAGATATAATGCGGAATTAACACATCAACACAGTGAGAGAGAGAAACACAGATATCTTAATTTATTAAATCATCAAACTTAATACATGCCAAACTATAAGGCCTTCCTGGTTACGGCCATATACAAAGAAATGTATTACGATTTGATCTTCTTACAACAGAGATCTCAGATCTTCAATATCTTAACATTTGCATTCTTTCTCTAAGACTTCTACCAAACTAAGAACATACAAAAGAATATATATAAGAGACCAACAAGGAAGTCGGCGCTCAAAACCCAAAGGAGAGACCCAGATTTAGGTCCACACGGATCCCAAGATAGATCCCAAATAAATCCAGCCACGAAAATTAAATGAAGAATTCAGCCATTGTTCGAACTCCAAAAATAAACCAACTCGGCAAGGGTATGACCGAGCAACAGAGCACTCGGCCAAAGAAGAGCCGAGCAACAACAATAGGCATGACAGAGCAACTCGGCAAGCATGCCGAGCAACAGAAGCCGAGCAACAGAGAACAAACTAAGAAATGTAGTAAACATATTTTTGGTTGAATGGGATTGCCAAGGACCCAAGATGCTCCTGCATCAGACACCTAGGGTTGAAAAGAAATGATTCCTCGAATCATGTATCAGGTCCAAACTGAAATGAATCCAACTTAGATTGAGAAATCCAAGATGAGTCCTCAATCGGTCTGTTTTTCCACTTTACCAGATATTCCATGTATTATTTATTCTTGTACTTCTTCCAACTCTCTGTTTCAAGATCTTCTCAACTTCCTCTATCTGCTTCTTAGGATAATCACTTGGTACTGTTACTTCTTCATCAGGTTCATGATATTCATACAAGTCTGAAATATTGAATATAGGTGATATATCCATGTAATCAGGTAATTCAACTTCATAAGCATTTCCACTATCAAATCTCCTCAGTATTTTACAAGGACCAAATTTCTTCATCTTCAGTTTCCCATATGTTCCAATAGGAAATCTTCCTTTCTTCAAATGAACCATTACAACATCATCAACTTCAAATGTCTTATGTCTTCTTGATCTGTCTACATCATCGTTGTATTTATGATTTCAAACGTGTGGATTTCAAACTTGTCGAGGCTCTCAAGAATCTTTCTTGTTCCTGGTCCATCACAGGTGCAGGTGCAGCTTCACCTTGAACCTCTTCAAATTCATCATCACTAACATCTTCAAGATGTCTTCCTCTACGTTGGGCTGTCTCAACAGCTTCCAATCTTGCAGCCATTTGTCTAAGCATATCAGCTAGACCTTGATCAGCATTTCCTCTCCCATGAACCATCTTGAAACTCTCTTCAATTGTAGGTCAGATCGCAACCTGCCACCATACAACAAATATCGTTAGAGTTTACAAGAAGGAACCATGGATCTCAACTTGCTCTGATACCACCTGACACAAAGGAGGTAGGTGTTGGGGCCTAGGGAACACCCAAAACCAACCAGCTTGCAGATACAATGCGGAATTAACACATCAACACAGTGAGAGAGAGAAACATAGAGATCTTAATTTAGTAAATCATCAAACTTAATACATGCCAAGTTGTAAGGCCTTCCTGGTTATGGCCATATACAAATAAATGTATTACAATTTTATCTTCATACAACAGAGATCTCAGATCTTCAATAGCTTAACATTTGCATTCTTGCTCTAAGACTTCTACCAAACTAAGAACATACAAAAGAATATATATATAAGAGACCAACAAGGAAGTTAGCACTCAAAACCCAAAGGAGAGACCCAGATTTAGGTGCACACGGATCCCAAGATAGATCCCAAATAAATCCATCCACGAAAATTAAATGAAGAAGTCAGCCACAGTTCCAACTCCAAAAATAAACCAACTCAACAAGGGCATGACTGAGAAACAGAGCACTCAGCCAAAGAAGAGTTGAGCAACAACGACAGGCATGACCGAGCAACTCGGCAAGCATGCCGAGCAACAGAGAACAAACTAAGGAATGCAGTAAACACATTTTTGGTTGAGCAAGATTGCCAAGGACCCAAGATGCTCCTGCATCAGTTACAAAACTCAATATTTTATATCTTAATAATCAAATTCTTAGCTCAACCTCCAAGCTAGGGGGAATAATCCATATGCTTTAAATCAATTCCTCTAAACAATGAAATATTACCCACTTAGCACATCATTGGCTAAAATCAAGAAGTTAAGAATACAAAAATAAGTTACTAGATCTAATTGTTGTAATATTATAGATAAGAATTGTTTTTCCTATATCCATTGAACAACTAGAAATTGTAATTGTAGACAAACTTTTATTCACAAGTCCAACTTAGAGTTTAGGAGAAATTGGAACTCAGTCCACGTGTCCATTGTTATTCAACTCCCACAAGTAGATCTTATTCTAACTAGAATATTTATTTATATGAGGAATTAGTTAATTGAGATTCTCATTGTCTAATTTCATCACAATGATGCACATGAATTTTATGAATTTTTTTATTATAATGACACTTTTTGATGTCTTGTTGGATTAGAAAAAGAACGTAAAGGTCATCTTTCTCATTCCATGATTCAAATAACCTTTTTTTGGTTATTCCTTGGCATTTTCTCTCATTCTATCTACAATCATACTAAACCATAATGAATAAGGATATTAATTAGGTAATCAAATGTAATCATATTGAATGAGCTAAATGCATAGGCGTAACTGGAAGCCTTACCTTACTGCCTCCATTGCTAAATTAATTATAAAATAAGAATAAGATTTTAGCTGCTAAATTAATCATAAAATAAGAGTAAGATTTTAGTAGTAGGTGGGAGGTGATGACTAAAAGGTTGGGGTCCGAAGGTGAGCAGGAGTGGAGGATGGTGGGAAGAGGGGCTCGTAATCCTTCCACTATAGGGACAGGGAGGTGTTCGTTGCTCTGTGAAACTAGCCTCACGCGGTCCCCTCCACTGTAGGCCACAACTCCCCTCCTCGCACTCCAACAACTAACCTGTCCCTCAACCTTGTTTTCATCAAGCTAATGATGTTTTATTTTTTATTTTTTATTAGCTTTTGATATTTTTATGATTTTTGAAGATATCCTCTGAAGTTCATGTGTATAACTTATGAAGATGAGTGTCATTGATAGGTTTTTCAACCGGCTCACCTAAGGGACTAGCAAGTTGATATGATTCTAATCTATATGATGTTGTGATAATATAGGGACCCAACAAATAAGGCTCAATTTCTTGGCTTCTTTCTATCAAGTTAATTCTTATGATTTTCTTTCAAGACTAAATCACCAATCTAAAGGATTTGAAACTACAACTCTCTTTTATAGCTACAATGGAGACATTTTGACAAGCTTGAAGATGGTTTAGAGTAGTCTATCATCTCTTGTCTAGTAATTATAGCTCGTGTATTTTAGAAATTTTATATTCTTCATCATTGATAAACCACTGCATAGAAACCCTCAAGATAGTAACTTGATCTCAATAACAAGGATCTTGCTTTGAATTGAAGAATCTACGCTAACAGGTGATACACCAACATGGACAACTTAACATGCAATTGAAAACTCACAAATCATTCACTAAAGAAATAGTATTATCTGTCAACTCAAACAAACATGCTTTGCAATAAATGTTCTTATGAGAGGTTTCAGCTTTTTGAGATTTATAAAAAAAGGAAAACAATGGTGTTTTCACTATTTTAATACCAAGAATATTAAACACACTCAAAGACTTGCACTATAACATGTTACTTTCTACATTTAACATTAACGAAATTTGATAAAATAAAGGATAAACACAATATTTCAATCAAATAGTTCACAAACAATATTAGAACCCAAAATATAGAGAAGGAAAACTAGCTTCTATTATGAAAAATCAGGAATCTCTGCTATAAACTGTATGAGCTCAATACAAAATATGTCTATATTTGTAGTAGAAAAATGTAGCAAGAAATAAAGAACTTCAAAAATAATTACAATGCAAAGCCTTATAGAAAGGTCTCAATCCCAAAAGGCGTGGAACTAAGCTTGAACTCCCCCTCAACTGAACTAGGACTCATGATCTACTTATATTTCTCCTCCAAAATGCATGAATACCTCATACATCATACAAGCATGAAAAGTCCCTAATGAAGGGGGCATAACTGGAAGATACATGCAGTAAGCTACTCCAAAAGCTTCCTTGACTGATGTGAAACCCAAGGGGACTCCTTAACTGATGTGGAACTATTGTACAAGTCCTCAAAAATCCCTCTCTTCCTCCATAATTCTTGTCAATCAGTTTTACATCTCTAGTTACATCTTTACTTTGCACTAAGGATATTATTTATTAAGTGTTTATACATCCACACTCAAAAAATATTTCACATTTGGTATTTGTGCAAAAATAAAAGCCAAAATATATTTAATACCTCAGGGGTATTACTTTAGAGAAAAGTTTATTTTTATAAAAATAAAGGCAAGAATCCTCTCTTATAAATGACTTAGGGTAAAAACCCTAAACACATACTTGTGGCCCTCATTTATTATTTCATTTTCTCTCTGCACTTTGTTGTGCCGCCAAGGTGGATTAGGGTTTGATGGAGGCCTCTGTGGGTTTTCTTTAAGCTTTGCATGCAGGTCTACCATTTTGACAGGTATTTTCACTTCATTGCAAACCCCTCGAGCTTTGTTTTCGTATAAAGACAAGGAAAATACTTTTATCTTTTGCTTTGTGTTTTAACTTCATTCTTGCACGAATTATCAAGAAGGTATGTTTCCAGTAAAGTTTTTGTTGGAGATAACAAAGAATGTGACATTGTCGGAAAGGGTGATATTTTATTATCACTCAAGAATGCTAGTAAATGGATTTTGAAATATGTATGACATGTTCCTACTCGTAAAAGAAATCTTATTTAAGTGATTCAGCTTTATGCGCAAGGTTGTAATGTTAATTTTTCTTTAGATTCGTGGAAAGTAACCAAAGGTCTGTTGGTTTTGGTAAAAGGAAAGAAAATGGGGAGTTTATATGTTTTACAGTGCAATGGTGAAGTGGGAGCTTCCATGGTTGTTACAGAGAGTAATGTTGAGCTTTGGCATAAGAGGCTCAGTCACATGAGTAAGAAGGGTGTTGATGTTAAGCTTCAACGAGATCAGCTTCCAGGTCTTAAATCAATCAATTTGCAGTTATGTAAGCGTTGTCTTTATGGAAAACAAAATAGGACCTATTTTTTAGGACGGGTCATGAAAAGAAATCCTCTCCATTAGAGCTTGTGCATTCTGATGTTTTCGGTCATACAGAGGTAACTTCCATCTGTGGTGCTAATTATTTTGTTACATTTCTTGATGATTATCACTTGAACTATGCCACCCGCTCTACCACCACCACCACCCCTCTGAGGAACTCATTGAGGTCTATGTCTTTGACCACCTCTCCCTCCACCATGGACACCGTCATCATCAGAAGGATCATCAATATCAGGAATGGGCTCACTAGGATCTGTGAACCGTGGAAATCTATGTCATGTGAACCATTATGAATAATCTACTGACATACTTACATCAGCAACATGCTCTCACATATCCCAAACAGTGTATCCCATCTTGTGGATCTCATCACAATCATACTCGAAGTCAACCTGTGGACCCCACATCGATCTCTCTGCATGTACTCGTGCATATAGTGCTAATCCTTGTGGGTTATCCTGTGTCCTGCCAAACTGTCAGATTACTCGGTAGAAGCTAAATCTCTCAATAACCAATGGAGATTGATCAATCATCCAACGAGGAGCAAACATATAGGGAAGCTCTGTATCATCCTTTCGCCATGCCTCGCAACCAAGATACGGATGTCATATCACCTGATCCATATCATCATGTGTCACCAGAAATCTAATTTTCCCAGATGAGGCTGGACAATCACTCACTCATAGATAAATCTGTACGGCCAGTGTGGATCACATACTCTCCTAGCAATCGGCCTCGTGACAGGAATGTGCTCCCATATCTAGAGCTGAAGTAATATTTCCCCTGCAGAAAGAGTTGCACCATGTTTTGTATACTAAATCATGTAGCTCATGATATAACTGTGCTAGCACGCAAGATCCCCAACCAAATCGATGCGGGTCTGCAATCATTTCCTCTAGGATGAATCCCCATCCGACAGTGAAACCGTGACCTCGTCGATCCAGTAGCAAGAATCCTCCTATCAGTGACCCAAGCACTGTTGGAAGTCATGGAAATGAAACAAACTATGCCCAAGGAATGCTATCATCATCGATCGTAGGATCTATGAACACTCGTCTGCAAGCCTCGCCTTCGTAAACCTTATCATAATAGACTCGCTCTCCTCGAGTCGGAATCCTAAAAATCTGATACACATCCTGAGGTGTGATCGTCATCTCTCCAAGTGGCAAGTGGAAGGTATTGTGGTCTGAGTGCCAACGCTCCACCATAGCTGTGAGAAGACCTCAGTTCATTTGGAACCATGGCATCTCTAGGAGAAAGGATAATCCATAGAGACCAATCGCTCATCTCTCCTGTCCAGTCAACTAATCGACCATATCTAATGGCCAAGGTGGTAACCCTAGATATATAACTTTTGGAATTGCACCTATTTTTCAATCAAATGGAATCATATTATTATCATCATTTTAGTTGGATCATTCTAAGTCAATCAAATTTCTATCAATCTATCACTCTTTTTGAGCACATATATTTTCTACCTGACTCTATATCGTGAAGACGGAGAAAATGTTAACATATCTTACCTTTCCAGATTGACATTATTAAACATTCATTTAAATGGTTATATTAACATCAAACACATTTGTTTTCATCACAACTTCAAGCCTAATCTTTCATGCAAACAATCAGTTATTCTATCCACATCAGAGATGACTCAAATTGGGATTCAATTTTTAAATCAGGTTAAGCGTTATTTTATTTTAGTGTACCCGTTATTTCATCATGTGTTATGTGTTGAATTGCTTATGCGCTAGTTAAGTTTTACTACGCATTACTTAACATCTCAAAAGCGGTACTTTACTGAGTACGCGTCAGTTTTCTGACTACGCGTTACTTAATCTATCATATGTGTTACATTATTTGGACTTTGGAGATAGGGTTTGCTACGTGATGCTTTAACTGTAAAAAGCGTAAACGTAATCATTTCCTATGCGCTACATCGCATTATTCTACGCGAGTTTTACCTCGCGGATGCGCTACTTTATTTTTTACGCGCTAGTTTAACCTACTCTATGCGCTACTTTGCAGAATTTAAAATTTTCTACTCTAATAAGTGTTAAAATTAATTTTCCATTAATAAATTTAGAAATTGATCAATTAAAAGAGGTTAATAGGACTCACCGGAGGTCCATACTCAATTGGTCGTTGGAAACGACACCCGCGCTTGAATCTGTGCTCCTGAATCGGAATCACCATCGCTATCAACTCAGTTTTCACCCAGAGCAAAAGAGAGGTAAAAAGTGAAAATGAAATGTGAAAATGACCCTTTTCACCCTAATGTATACCTTTTGACCTTTTAAAAAGGTTTTTTTACCCTTTGACCTATTTTGAGTTATTTTTTTTCATTGAGGCATATATCTTTTTCAAATCAAATTTATCGGGAACCTCATCGAAATTCGCTCGATCTCAGTCATCATTATTCCACATCATTTTGATTCCTTTCCTGAGGGGGCATCATATTTGTATCAATGGATTGACATCAAGATTCATTTTATAACGTTTTTCTCATCATCAAGAGCAACATCCTATTAATCAAATTTACATCGATCAAACTGCATCTGGGGCATTAAATTTTTCAAATGTTATTAGGGAGGTATTTTTCAATCAGTGGTTCACATCAGATTGTTCATCCAGCACCAATCAGATGAGGCGTCAAAATTGTTTTAAATCGGGGTTAATCAGATCATCAGACATTTCTTTGTACTAATGTGCTTCGCACATCAATTCAAAGAGGGGCATTTGTAGACACCTAATTTTGGTCAAGGTGAATCAATCAGGCATAAAGTGAGAAAAATCAATATAAATCAATCAAATTATGAATTAATTGAATTATTATCAAAGCCTTGGATTAATCAAATCAAATTAATTGTGCAATTGAAATTAATCATTTAATTACATAGTTAAAAATCAATTTAAATCAAATCCAACCCTTTTAAGGGTACACATGGCTAAAGAAAATCAATTAAATCAATTAATTAAATCCCTTAATTTTCTCATCCATCACATGGGTTAAAATTGATCAACCAATGAGGTTTGAGAATGGGAGCTCACATGGATCAAGCAAAATTCATCCTCCATCACACATCTTGCAATTGCATCTTGATCACTCAAATTGTCCCCTCATTTGAAACCACCCTTTAAATGGTCTTAACCTTTGAGACAATTGACTTAACCAAGCTCTAATCATGGGTTAATCAACTCTACCCCCTACCCTTGGAAAATCTTTTAAATAGAAGCCATTTGTAATGCATTTGCATCACACACACTCATGAAGCAAAGCATCATCACTATAGGCAAATAGTTTTCAATTCATAGCAATTACATCTTTAAGATTTGCATTTTAGTGAGCAATTGGAGTTAAATGAGCACAAATCTTTATCAATTCTCATATTAGGACTGTCATTATGGATGCTTAAGCTGAGAGTATGTTGTTTTCTTTCCTAATTAAACAGCCATGAGATGCTTCTTGCATTGTTTTCAATTCATTTAGTTAACCTTTGTTATCTTTCCTTTGAATTGATCATAATAGAAAACTAATTTCGTGAAGGTATATTTTTACATACACAAATCGGATGCCCCCTCATACTTGTCATACTTAGGGAAAATTGCATTTGAAGGGAAAACTATAAATTAGGGTATACAAAATTGTAACTAAAAGGAACATGAAGGGAAAAGTAGAAATAAGGGTGTAGAAAATTGTAAGTGAAATGAACATGAAGGAAACAATAGATAGGAATTTCGAACAGAAAGGATAATATAGGAAATAAAACTGGCATTAACGAACACATAAATACCTGAAAAATTATGTTCAATACTTTGTTGCCTGCTTTCTTTCTACTATTTTACAAAATTGTAACCCAAATGAACATGTAGGAAACAGTAGAAGTAAGGGTATAGGAAACAGTAAGTGAAATGAACATGAAGGAAAGAGCACAAATAAGGGAATACAAATCTTCAAGTGAGATGAACATGATCATAACAGTAGAAAACATAGAAATGTGGATGTGTAAAAAATGGAGTGAAATGAACATGAACAAAATAGAAGAAAGGATAGAAACATGGATACTTACAAAACTCTAAGTGAAATAAACATGAATGAAAGAGTAGAAACAATAAAAAAAAATGTGAGGATGTGAGAAACCATTAAGGGTATGAAAAAATGAAAAAGAAATGAACATGAAGGAAATAGTAGAATATATAGATACATGTAAATTATATAAACAAGAAAGCCAATATAGAAATAACAGTAAAGGTATGGAAAAATGAACAAAAATGAACATGAAGGAAACACTCTTGAGACTTGTATTGCATATGTATATGTTACCACCTTAAACACTTAGACAAGACACCATCCAATCAAATCCACCCAAAATGTATTGTTATTCCTCCTTAAGCGCATAAGATGTGGTCACCTCAACAATAAACATGAATGGATAGATACATGGAAATGGTATGAACGACAAAGGTAATATCAAAATAACAGCAAAGCTATGGAAAATTGAAAACTAAATGAGCATAAATGAAATAGTAGAATGGATAGATAGGTGGAAATGATATGAACAACAAAGGTAATATAGAAATAGCATAAACCAATAATAAACACGTACATACTTGATTAAATAGATTCAATTCTTGTTGCACTGCGATCTGCTTTCTTTGTGCTCTTCGTTGGGTGTTGAATGGGATGATTCAGATGGTTTGAAGTCTACTTATCTTTACTTTGTGCACTCTTACAATTTTGAATTTGAATCTTTACTTGTAAGAATACATCTCATGGATGCTTTGAATTAAGATTTGATTGGTCTTTAATGGTTATTGGTGGCCCTACACAAGTTGATTTTGAAATTGCAGGTGGTTTATTGTTGAGGTGACCACATCTTGTGCGCTTAAGGAGGAATGGTGATACATTATGGCTAGAATGATGGGACGGTGTCCTGTCTAAGTGTTTAGGGTGGCAACATATATGTAGGCAGTACAGGTCTCGAAAGTTGCAATGAGGTGGCAGTTGTCAACATGTCTTGGGTTGATGTGTGTCCATGTTACAGTGTTTTGTTTGTACCGTGCACTGTGGTTGAGTTGGCTATCTTCATTTGTGGGTTTAATGTTGACATGTAAGTGATTACACATGATTTGTATTGCAAGCAGCCAAGTTGGATTTTTTTTACTAAGCGGCCCACTTTAACCTACGTCAAAACCTGTCAGTGTGAATGACAGGATGCTTGTTCGATAGGAAAGGGACCTAATTTTTTATTTGATGCATTTCAAATTGTATTAAGTTCTCACTATTTTCTATTAGACTTTTCAAATCCACGTGGACATGTAATGGGCTACAGGCACTTACATGTGGGCCCCTATCAGCTCCACTAACATTGTACATTTTGGACCCTAGGCACTTATTGGCTCCTCTCCCCTATGTACGAGAAACCTTCACTCTCTATATTTGTCATGTCAGTAACTATAGAATTGTTCGTGGTATAATTTTTATCCAAACAAGTTAATTATTTTGTTCATTGTTGACAACAAAGCTCACCCATTATTGTGGTCTTTATTGGAGTAAATAAGATATGGTTTTACATCATAGCCGATAGCATGGGCTAAATGGCCGAAAATATGTACCAGACAAGACTATTTTTTTTTCCTTTTTTTTGTCTTTGTTAATTAAATTAAAAATCAATAAAGTATAAAAATATTTTTAAAAAATAAGTGAAAATATATGTGTAAGCATATATCTTAACATGTATTAGCAATTTAGTAACACTTTCATGCATTAGTGAATATGTTAACACTTTTTTTTTTATTATTATACTTTCTTTATTGATTTTTAATTTAATTAACAAAGGAAAAAATAAAAAATCTTGTCAAGTGCATATTTTCGGCCATTTAGCCAATGTCGTTCGTGGTATAATTTAGAAGACCCCTAGGGGAAAGGCACCAGTAGTGGCTATAGCTAACTTCGCGTGTTCAATTGAGGTACCAAACGAGATCGGATTTCGATTGCTTTTTTTTAGTTGTTTTCGTATGCCACTTAACTGCTTAAAACTAAGGTTTCAGCTTCTACCCAATAACAATGCATTCTATAGAAAACGTTATGCGTGAAGGGGTCAAAAAGTGGTCCAAAAAAAGTTTTTACCGATACTTGACCCCCATTGAACCAATAATTATTCACTCAAATCACCACTAGTGGTTCATAATTAAGCCAATCATGAGTCAAAAAATCACTCAAAAATCTAGTAGTGGTTCAATAAATCACTAGTAGTGGTGCACAAATGAGCCAATCATGGGTCAAAAAAGCTAAAAAATGACCAACTATTGGTATATAAATGATCCACTATTGATAAATAAAATGATTAAAACTGAGTGAACGGATATAGGTACTATGTCGACTAGTAGTGCCTTTCCCCTAAAATAGGTATTAAAATTTGCAAAACAAAACATGGTATTATTATATTTTTGACTTTGCTATTGTGTAATGTCGGTGCTTAGCGATTTCAAATTAGGCCATATATGATAGAGATCAGAAGATATTGGCCACATGTGATTCAGTTAAATTGGTTTCGGTTTTGATAAATGCATATCGACACTTTTATGGTTCACGCTAATGGGTATTGGCCATATTGCCTTTCAAACAAACGGCGACTGGTAAAGGCAATTTTCCGATTCAAATTAGATCAATGGGTTTTTGATATATCCAGAGAATGGCAAGATACGACACAGCAATCACAGTATTTTCACCTAATGACCGTTTGTTTCAGGTGGGTAATGTGTGTGCCAAGGTTCATGAGACTAACAATATTGTTCTGTGTTGAAAGAAAACCTATGGCCGGGCTTGAAGATTCTAGAATAGTACGAAATTTTGTAAACCACATTGTATTGTCTTGTGTGGGACTTAAAGCAGATGCCTGTATTTTGATAGTTGAGGATCATGTTACTGTGGAGTATATCACTCGTTATATTGCAGGTCTCCAACAGAAGTACACACAAAGTGGTGAAGTGAGGCCCTTTGGTTTATTGACATTTTTTATAGGGTTCGGTCCATATACAACTTCCCTTTCTCTTCACCAAATAAGTCCATCGGGTAGATTTTCTATATGGAAGGCAAATGCAACAGGAAGGAATTCAATTCTATCAGAGATTTTTCGAAAAAGATTTACAAGAAGTGTTCAGGAGATGAAACTATAAAACTTGCAGCCAAAACCTAAATTGAAATTGTGGAGAGTAAAGCAAACAACATAGAGATTGTTGTGATGACACAAGACAAGGGTTTGCAACAACGTGAGGAATCAAATTTTGAGGCAATTGTAGCGGATATAGCCATGAATATATATTTGATGATTAATACTTAAAGGGGTCCATTGGAGGCTAGACGCAATGGAGGTAGAGGTAAGAGGTTTTTTATCATTTGGAGCTAGCTTCTCACTCAGGGGACTCAAGGGTGATTGATTGTATGAGAAGCACCCTATTTGTCTCTTTAGAGAAAAAAGGGGGTTTGGCATCATGTTTGTCCCTTCAAGAAGCAAGGAGGTGAAGGTTTCTTGTGGGTGCACTTGGTGTATTCACATTTAATTGATAATTTGTTGAGCACTTGAGGAGACATTAGACACACTTGAGGAGATGTGGAGTTTTGAAGGAAAGCTTGTCTCATGTGTAGACGCTTGATTAGTGCTTTGTGCAGTAGAGGAGGGATTGTTTCCATGGCACTTGAGGAGGTGTTAGACACACTTAGAGATGTATACTTTTGGAGGAAAGGCATCTCATGTGCAAACACTAGAGAAGACATTAGACACACTCAAAGGGGATGTGGAATTTTGAAAGAAATATGTCTCATTGTGCATGGGAGTAGGAACATTTTTATGTTCTCTCATGTTGTGCAATTGGTTACAGGTCCTATAGTTAGGAGTCCACTAATGCATTAAGTTTGGTTTTTCCTAGGTGAGCGAGGAAAACAAGATATTTGAATTAAGTAGATTGAAGTCTATTACAAGGTTCAAACGATTGTGGACGAAAGATCCAATATTTAATTAACTACTCGTCAAATTAGTGTTGTTCTGTTTGTCAACCTAACCTTGCTATGTGTCATTGTATCATGTCACATGTCAATTTGAGAATGTGTCATGTGTCCAATGGTGAATGTGTCACATGTCGATGCTGTCATGTTTTGCCTTCAACTTCCAAAGGTCATAGCTTTTGCATACAACATTTGATTGACCCTCTTAAATTGTGTTGGAAAGATCTTGATTAGCTCTACAACATAGAGACCTTTTCATCAATAATTGACACCATCAATTTTGATCAATTGTGGTAATCCTCTTTAGCCAAGTTTTAAGGCTTAGCATTCGTCTTTGGTATTTACTAGTTTAAAGTCCATGTATCAATTTTAGGGCAATATTTAGAGTTCATAGCCTACAACTCAAGATGTGAGGATTGAGACTAGTTATAAGGTTCAAGGCCTACTGTTCAAGGTCTAGGGTTCAAGACTCGTGATTAATATTTATCATTCAACATTAAGGATTCAAAGTGTACGTTCAAGGTTTAATGTCAAGGTTCAACATTTGCAATTCAATGTTTATGGTTCAATACCCAACTTTCAAGGTTTAATGTTAATATTCAAAGTTTAGGGTTTAGGGTTCAACTTTTAAGATTAACAAGGGTTCAACATTCAACATTTAGCATTTAGATTCAATAGTTTGTATTCACTATTTTATCATTCTAGCATTTGGATTGAGGGTTCTAGTGTCAAATGTTCAAGTTTTAAGGTTACCAATTAAAGGTTCCACTTTCATTAATCTTAATTTCGAGATCGACATCTTAAGTTTGGATTTTAAGGTCAATGTTTTGAAGTTTAGTATTTAAGAATATTGCTTTACATTTCAAGGTTGAGAGTCCAATGTGTAGTGTTCATCATTCACTATTTAGTGCAACTCAATGCAGCTATCAGAAGTGAAATTCCATCTAATAAGTACACATTCTAAAAGTGTTCAAATATTTTATTTGCAATTATAGATCACTTTCCAAAGAAGTACACAATGTTCAATATTTTTTTTAAACACATTCCAAAACTATTTGATCCCAATCTTGTAGTATGCACAATCAAAAGGTATTTATATAGCTCTATTGTAAATCAAATTTCATCAAACTAAGCTATTATAAAGTCCATATAAGTTTCTCAGCCATCTTGCATTCCAAGAGGGTGTGTGTTCTTTTCCTTTCTCTATTTTTCTTTGGGGGGTTAAATATTATGGCCATAAACTAAACAATTAAAAAGGGGCTTACCAGTATAAACTTTTCAAATTCAGCTAATAATTGCACATGCAAAAGGGCTTCCGTACACAATTTTCAGCCAACATTTACACATACAAAGAAAGTTTTTATATATCTTTTATTACAAAACTTTCAACCATCAACACACCTACCAAAAGAGTGTGAAACACAGCACAATTTCAACAATTCATATAAGCTTAAAGATTCTTTCACCCACCATCTAGTGCATGTTTTAGCTACATTCAAAAACTCGCAGACAGGAAAATAACTACATATATTGTCCCAATGGAGCAGCAACCCCAAATCACTACTTCATTGCACACATTGCAATCAGCATAAAACAAAGAAATGAAGGAATCTAGAATCAGCCATGGAACATTCCTGGCCACAGCACTTTCCAAATAAGTGCACATATAGATAAATACCAGCGACAATGCTAGCTCTATTCCCTTTCACCCAAACGCCCATATGAATGAACCTACTATTTTCTTCCAGGTTGCCACAAACTGTGGGTATTTAACAACCCACACAAAACCCTGTCAAATCCTTTTCGTATCCTCCAAATCTAATGTCTTTCTTCCAACAAATCTCATGTTCATAGATGTCTCTTCTTGACTGATTTTTGACATGTCTTATTTATTCACCTACTATATTCTTCCCTTTTTCCATGCAGCAAGAGCCCAAAAAAAATCTCATTTCTCGACCTTTAAGTATATCTTATTCAAAGCAATACTAGATATCTGATATGGTGATTAGCCTTGCACGTTCAGTTAACACATCTGTGGCTCCAAGAAAAATATAATGATAAGTGCCTCTAATCATTATTTTTAAATGAACTATTAACAGACAGGATCATGATTTAGGAAGGCACGAAATCTCCTAAATAGTAAATATAGAGTTTGCATAGAAACTTGACTCAATCCAATATATGAAGCACTTGTAAATACAGTAGGAAGCATCATTTCTAAAACTACTAATTGAAACATGTATAACAACGGATAGTATCATCCTCTTGAAAGAACATTAATAAAATCCATCTATGAAGAGAATCCACTCAAATGCAAATCACAAATATATCAATATATTCTAAATCATTATTTCACCTCACCTTCACTTATTCTTGAGTGGTTAAATCAATATCAAACACATTGGGTATATCTTAGCTTATTGAGCACTAATCAGAGTCTAGTTCAACACAACATGGTAACAACAAGATCAAGCATTACATGCTCGTGAAGATCCTTGATATCCTTTTATTGCTTAGTATTTTGTTCCCCAAGCCCCTTAAAATGCCATTATAATTAAAGCAAAAGATAAAAGGATTAAATGTTCCAGCTAATCACCATATATTAACACGCTAATTACAATCAAATTTTCATGATGCCCAAATGTCATACATAGCACATAAATCAGGCACAATGTCAGACTTCAAGGATATTCTATACAATTCTCTAAGCTTCCCTATATTTGTAACCCTACTCCCCATACTTTGCACCTCCCCACGTGAAATTTTTTTAGTACACCTTTTTGATCTAGATTGAACAGAAGAAACCGAAGTGGAATTCTTGCTTGCACTATTTGCAGCTGCCAGCATTGTCTTCAGCAGACTCTGCAATTGCTGGGAAAAGTTTTCAATAACTCTGCCATATCCAACAGATTTTACTCCAAGGAAATTTTTAGTTCCAGCATCAAATGCATTTTTCCCTTCCAATAGAGAAGATAATGCTGATTCTAGCATCTGCCACAGCACACATATCTTTTAGTCAAAGCGCTGCAACAAGTATCATCTTCCTTTCAAATACTAAAAATCAAGTCCATCTTTAAGAACACACCGTAGCTAACATCTATCTTTGTGATTGCAATTGTTAAAAGGTACCCCCATCATAGTTAGAAAACTAAATTTAAGTGAAGGGTTTAGATGATATTCACTTTTATAAGAATCCAAGGGCTGAGATTAAAAAAAACTATAAAAAAAATGACAGCTACCATTCCTGGAAATGGAGAACAATATGAAAAATACACCATTTTCCACTTGTGACCACATGCTGCCTCAGTAATACTAAGTGAAAACCATCAGACCAAGAATTAATGACCATAAATGATCTCAAGGCTCAAACAGAAATAACACTGATACTAAACCAAAAGTCAGGAGAAACAGGGAAAATCCAAAAAATAAAAGTGACCTTGAAATTGATGCAGCCAATACTGGAACAATGAAGAAAATCACTTGTGAGCAACAGAAAGATTTGTCTAACTTGAAGCAAGTAAAAAAGATAATTGGAAATTTACAAAAAAAACATGATCAGACAAATCTTACCATATTTGAGTGGTAGTATGTTGACTGGGCAAGAAACAACTCTGATCTCTCCATTAGAATTTGTAAAAACATGTCTGGATGTGTCTCTGCACAGTAATAGTCTTTAGCCTTCTGCCAATGTAGCTCCGCAAGAGAAGCATAGCGCTTTGCTTGTTGAAAACTAGCATTTTCACACTTTTCGGAAGAAGGTTCTTTGAAATCAAGGTTCAAAGCCTTAAGACAGCAGTCCCTCTGGTATGACGCAAGTTGAAAGTGTGCAAAAGCAGCTTCTTGTACTCGCAATGTGCCCATTGATTCATACAACACCAAAGCTTCTCTAATTGCATCATTGGCTGAGATCTCATGCTTTTTCTGAAGAGATCTCCTTATTTTCTCATTAGTCAAAACAGTGGACTCTGTTGATGGTTTTTTCCAGTTTGTATTTCCAAGTAAATTTGCAGAGATAGCTTCTCTTGCAAGAAGCATTCCAAGTCTCAAATATGTATGGGCATATTGTGTATTGACTTCATGCCATAATCTGTTTGTCATGGTATCTCCTTCTTGCTCAACAGCATTGAGTTCAAATTGCGCTGCACCATAAAACTTCAAAGCTTCACCATACTGGAATTTCACATCATCTAGTGTCTGCCTATAAGCTTTCTGGAGGACGCCACACTGTTTATAGGAATCTATCTCAGATGCCAAAGATTCTGCAAGTGCCCTTCTACCATGTCCCAGATTACAATTAATTAATACAATATTGGTAAAATCTTTTACTTCTCTAAACGCCTCAACAGCTGTTGCAAAAGCAGTTTCGGCACTTTTGAGATCTCTGTTTGCAAGCCTCCACCGTCCCAATTCATTGCACACCCAGCCTTTCTTCCTAGTAGCCAACTGAAAATCCTGTGCATATGCACAATGGCCACAGAGAGCATCTCTGGCCGCATCATAACAGTCACCAGCGGCTGAAAGATCAGTCTCCAAATCTCCTTTAGGTCCTTTTAAAAAACTGAAAATGTCTTTAGGTTTGCCTACACATGTGTCACTATTTTTGGACTTCAAACTCTTAGAAACTGCCGTGAGCTGATGCAATGTTTTCTGAGCCCTTTCTGCATCTTTAGATTCTACCGATCCTCTGGTTTTTTCTTTCTCATTAGTGGACCCATAACAACCATCATCAGGCCCTTGAACAGCAATTCTACTTTTCTTATAATCACTTCTTTCAGAACTGCAGCCATTAGCACTGCCAGAAATACATTGATCAGAATCACTCCCTGAACTCTCTAAATTAGATGACAATGCATGCTTTGAGCTTTCTTTCTTGCTTTGCTTTCTGTTATGAGTCACTGACCATCCATCACCGCTACTGCTGCTTGCACTATTTCCACTGCTTACCCTATCACTCTGGCAACTACAGTTTGTCAAACTACAAACATTACAGTTGCGCTTTGACTGTGCTAACTTCTTCTTTAATCGTTTTACTTCTTTCATAACTTCTGAAGCCATTTTCAACTCATCCCTTGAATCTTTCTCTTGACGACCATCT
This sequence comes from Thuja plicata, assembly GCA_018584345.1. NCBI lineage: Eukaryota > Viridiplantae > Streptophyta > Pinopsida > Cupressales > Cupressaceae > Thuja > Thuja plicata. The sequence goes on along the minus strand of MU226973.1, from coordinate 1,860,950 downwards.
GGTAATTTTTCCCCCAGCAATCTCTGGTATTCCACATAGATGTCCCCAATAAGGATCCATGCCTGACCCCAAAATAAACCTTTCCAAGAAAATGGACCATAAGCAGTATTATTTTCATTGTTTTTGTATACCTCTTGACCACCATCACAGAGTGGATCTATTATTTTACTTGGTTTAACTTGGTCTTGATTGCACAGTTCTGAACTGCATTTCTTCCCAATTGATGCATGCTCAACTTCTTCTAAACTCGAAGGCATGGACCCATACAATGAGCAACCCATCTCTCCAACCTTAAGTGCCCGATGCAATTGCCCATCATCTTTGTATGCTTGTCCAAGAGAGAGATAAGACTCTCCTAGCAACAAAACAAGCTGCCAAAGCTTTCGGTCTATTCGAGATCCTGCTAGCCATTCTCGTAAGTCACAAACTTCAATGCAGTCAATATCACCACAAACACATACATGAAGCTGTTGCACTTGTGGAGATCTACCTGATGTTCCATTATAATCTTCAGTTACCTTCAACTCAGTGTCTTGAAGTTGCCGCTGCCACCTAAGAGACTTGATGGCTTGTGAAACATGATGCACAGCAGCTAGTTTTGCAGATATAGGATCCGTAACAGTCTCAAACAGCTGTGGAGAAGCTTCTCCAAACTGACATACAGTTAAATTGTCTTCATTATTAGAAAATGGTGTAATTGTGACACTTCTTCCTAGAGGCTCTAGATTTCTGACTTCCATTGCAGTAAAATCACTTCCAGCTTCCAAGCTGATATTAGGCTCCAAAGCCTGTGAAAATGTGTTATTAACATTTTCAGAAGCATTATCAGATGAATTAAAAGCTAGCATTTCAGCTTCCCTCATGTTTGCAGATGAATTTTCCCGGATAATTGGCTCAGAGGATGCCGATGATAGTTCCAGGGATGACATCTTTTCAACATCAACTACAGATGATTTATTCTCCAAAAGGAAAATATCCATTGTTGAGCCCAACTCTTCGTAGCACTTCAATATGAGTCTGGCTACCTGTTCATGAGCACATGCACGTACCATCTGCACTCACAAAATAACATTGTGCTTTAAAAACTCAACTCTTGTGAACTGTGGTCACTACTTTTTATTTAGAGGGCAGTTTCATTTCATACTCAAAAACTTAAAATGAACAAATGTTCAGAATTCTAAAGCACAAGGAGACCTTCAAATGTACATACCAAATGCTCCTGCTCATTCAAAAACTCCAGACATTTTTTGAAAAGCTTAGCACATCTAGATCTGTCATTTGGGACCTGTGACAAAAAGAAAATCATTAGCAGAACAGCAAGAATGTGCCCATCTCTAAGCATGACATATATTTCACAAAAATAACTAGGAAGACCCTTTAATATTTGTGGAAAATGACACAGCTAGCAGTGAAACATAAAAAGATGCTGCTAATACCTCTGAAAGAGACAACCTATGAGCCACCCGATACAAAAGAATCCCCAGTGGTAGTGAGTAGTCCCTAATTCCTCTATTTTTGGAAGACGGAAGTGAGCTACAGCTTTTTCCATCTTTATCAGATGAACAACTTTTAGATAGCACAGAAAGATCAAAGAGTTCTATCAAATCCTCTCCAGCATTCTTATAGAGCTGTAAGAGCGGAGACAACATTAATATTATTGTTACTACTAAAATGCCAATTTAAAATATGAAATGTTCTCCAGACACAAGTACCATTAAGTTCTAGAATCTAAGTCGAAAAATATTCAAACATGACTAAAATGCATGATACATTCTTCTAATATCTAATCAATTTCAAAAACATATGCCTACCCAGTACGATCCAGGATCCTGTTTGCAGTTATCTTGCAAAAATTTCAAGACAGAAAGACCATTTTGCTGGACTACTTGAGGATGAAATACGGCAGTTCCATCTTCTGCAATACCTTTCAATAAAAAAATATCATCCGTCTTCAGAAGCTCATAGCCTTGAACTACACCATTGTGATGATAACAAATAGCCAGCTCAGGTACACTTGCCATTACATTATCAAGCCAGGCATCAAGCCACATCAAAGGAGTCACCTGTGAGCATCCCAAGTTAGTCAATTCAATCCTTACAATTCTAAAAAAGCACCCAGCGACCTACTCAATCCAAAGCTTAATTTTATTAGAAATCACAAGACAATCAATCAGATATCGCATGTGCTCACAAAAGCAGGATTCACAATCATGCATACTGCTGAAAGTTCCCTCCTACCTGTCGCTCCACCTCCCATAGATGCAAGCTCACAGCAACATGCTTTTCATTGCTGAATACCAGAAGGTCACTTCCTAGAAGCATCCGCAAGTTGTGAAATTGCCAAAATAAAACTCTCAGAAAACCTTCCTTGCTAAGTCGCCGACGTTTTTCTGAGTCCTGAACATAGTTAGGACTGCATTGCTTTTCACCAAAATGCCTTGCTTGCTTGAGAGAATCAAGTCTACTCTTCTGTCTGCACCCATGCATACCACCCCAAGGGATACTGTCTCTATTTGTCTGTGAAGATCCTTGGGAATGCAGATGAAAATCTTCTGTAGAAGTATCTGGCTCGTCATCGTTTACAAAATGCCATGAAGAATGTGACTGTGGATTGACACAAGAAGATAAGCTATCCCCTTCCCTAAACCCTGTATCAAACTGCCCTGGAAAAATAGTAGAATTAGCTGCATCAGCTGGAACTGTAGAATTTGCTGATGGAGGGCAATCACAAGCTTCTGCCCGCACTGAGTGCATAGCAAAGTTTAAGAAAAGAGATTGGTCTACACTCTTTGGTTGATTCTTCTTTCTTCTCACAAGCTTTTCTCCCTCTTCTACATCTGGTCTGCATACTCAATAGAAAAGGATACAAGAACTTAAGAAATATAAAAAACCATCTAAACATAAACCACTGCAAGTGTCTCAGCAAATAAATCAATACCCGGTATTAAGTATAAGAGTTTGCCCAACACGATGAACTGCAACAGATAATCGAGCTTTGGAGTAAGGTATTTTAAAAATCTGCTTCAATATTTCAACAGGGGCCACAACATCTATCTCATCCCCATAAGCTGCTAGACCACTAACTGCAAGGGCCTCACACTTCCTTGCAAGGGGCTGGTTAAAAGGGTTGCCACTGCAAGCATTATATATACCATGTAGATCTGCCAGATAACAATAACCTTTTATTACACAACAAATCCTACAAAAATCGTACATGGCTAAAAATTTCCAAAAGAGTGGTATACAGTGCAATTCAGACAATGTTTATAGAACATCATAATATTGAAAGATATCCAAAACAAGAGTAATAAATTAATAATCTAATACAAAGTAGGATAATAGTAGTGCTAGAGTGAATATGCTACATGATCTTGTGCATGAATCTTAATGGTCTAGAAGTCCAAAGATGTCGCTATTGTCATCTGCATATGCATAGATATTAGAAGCGTTAATGCCCAAATACCCAAAAGATGACCACTACCTTGTATCAATGCTATAATGGACTCTATGGTCAGAAATGAGATCTCTTGTGGATGGCTTCTCTAGATTATACAGATCCAACTTGCATAAGATCAACTAAAGACTAACTTTATCACCATGTAAGGCAACTATTGCTATTACACACATTTGTCGTAGCTCAATCATAAGTCAGATACTATGTAAACCACCTTGTAAAATCCACGTTGTCAAAGGACCATCTTCACAACCTATGCATAATTCTTCAGATGTCTATAAAAATACACATTCAGAGTTGACCCTAACAAGCACTTATTTGGAGTTGCGTCCAAAAAAATCAGAGTTCAGTCTGGAGGCAAGGGATTAATCTAGATCCCTCAATAATCAAAAACATTATTGACATGCGACAACAAACAACAATTCCAGATATGATCATTCCAGTTAATAGATTTGTCCCTGAATTCGCCTGTTGTATTCAAACCATCACCTCCCCTCTTAAGGGGACAAACCTTGTATGGAACAACAATGCAAAAGAGTGTTTGAATCAATGAAGAAGTCCCTACTCAGATCTCCTACCCTGTAACCATCCTCTAAACATCCTCTAAATTTATACAAATCTACACCTTTTCTATCAACGCCACAACAAGATGACAATGGAAAAGAAGATGGCATCTCTCACATTACTGGTAAATTAGTTCCCACTGTGGACGCTATAGCGAAGAAGAAAGTGATTATCTAAACAAGTACTTTGCCACCAAAAAGCTTAGAAATTACATTATTTCAAAAGGCCTTCCTCTTAAAGGTCAAATTAGGAAATAGATGTCTCTTCTCACGAAAATTGAAGTAGAAGTCATTAACCAAAAAGCCATCAATAGGCAAACTATAGTTGAAAATAATGACGCCACAACAATTTCTACAGCGACAAATAAAAAATTCCTTACTAGACAAGCAACCATTCTTATAGAAAGACAAATACAAGATACATTACCTGATTAACATGTGTTTAATTCGTATAAAGCAATAATCAAGGTGTTTCACTTAAAGGATATTTTCATAGCTATACATCCAAACATGAAACCCAAATGACCAAATACGACACATTCACAATAGAAGACATACAAGAAATCATTGTGGAACTACAGCAAGACAAATGGACTTAAAAGTTGAAGAAATCAAATGCCAAGCAGAGGTTGGAGCAAGATATATTACAATTTTGCCTTAGCTTTAATGTAACCAATAATATGGTCAAATATCTGTAGACAATAAATAAGGTCTCTAATAATATCAACCCCCAATAATGAAAATCTGGAATATTTCTTAGTGGAAACAGTACAAAAATAATATATATAGGATATCAAGATGGATAATGTATTGGATACAAAGTTAGGGACAGTAAAGCCAGAGAGATATAAGGCAGAAGAGGAGAGTTGAGCCAGGGTCTACAAGTAAAGCAATATGAAGGAGAATAAACTAAATAAAATAACTGGTAATAAGGGAAAAAGTACAAGCATGCAATGAGCATATCAGAACTACAAAGGTGAAAAGAGGTGATGTAACATTTACCCAGGTTGACTTGTAGGTGCATTAACCTCTCCCTTGGTTTAAGCACTTGTGAAGAGGTGGTTGTAGGTGAAGTGAAGAAAAATAGAAGAAGCCCTAGTAGAACACAGCAAGGGAATCCCAGGACTTGGCATGCATTAGAGGTGAATCTTCTATTTTTGAATCTTCAAAGGTCCTTGAGTTGCAAGCTCTCTTCCTTGGTAAAGTACCCCAGACCTCTGAGAATACCCTAAGGGCGTATGTGTAAATATGTGTGGAAACAAAGCAAATGATAATTTCCTGCTTCTGGAAATGGCAATGGGAAGCCTCTCTATAGTGGTCTAGACCTACAAACCAATTTCTAAAATAGCTAACATCACTGACCATGGTCAAGGATGTTAAAGATATATTGTGAATGTCACTATCCATGGCATATGATGTCGTCTAGGAAGGAAAACAATGTTCATCACCGTCCAACTCCATATACAGTAATGTTGGCCACAAAAAAATTCCTTAGAAAAGCTTGCAAGGGAAGTAAAAGGAGTCCAGTGAGGATATCTATGTGATAGAAGGACAAAACAATGATATTGGGAGGCTACCAAAGGAAAAAATATCAAGTTTTAATAGAAAAGGGAGGGTTCTAAGATAAAGGCAACTAAATAAAGATGATGACCTGCAACCTCTCAACAACCACTTAAATCAGCCAACCCTAGTTGCAAATTTGGGACGATAATGTACCCACAAGCATTGAGGAAACATAAGGTTGATAAGCTCACATTCAAGAGAGCATGTGACCTCATGAGGCTCATCACTCACCATGCGATAAGAAGTTATGGTGCTTCATAAATCCATACATCAAAAGTAAATGGAAATAACTATTGAATAAAATGAAATGATGGAATCTGCATACCTTGACTCACCTTTTTGCTAAAGAGTATGCATGCATATGTCCAAGTCTGCTCGTGGCAAAGGAAAGTAGTGGTAGTGATACCACCCTAGTGATGCAAAAATACATGGGCAAATGCAATGATATCATACATATATAAAGTGTGTAATGTTCCCATTTTTACAACTTCCTGTTTTGTGAGCATTGGCTCAGTTTTGGGGGTATTCTTGGCATTTGGTAATGGTTGGAGTTCAATTGGTGCTAATTCAAGACAAGGCTCTTTATAGTGTTCTAGTTCTTTTGGGTTCGTTCTCTTCAATCCTTGGAGAAAACTGCTATTTATAGTAAGTACTTGTTTTGGCACCGGCCTTTCTAGGTTTTTCTGGGTTTGTTCTCCTTAGTCCTTTGAGAACCCTGCTATTTATAGTCAGTGCTTGTTTCAGCACCAATCATCATCCTTTAACATCAGTTATGTTTCAGCATAATCCACTTCTATTTCCGATGTCTTGGCGAGTTTTTTGTAAGGTGGTTGATAATATTTTAATATCTGCACTGAAGTAATGAAGTGATGTTTTATTATTCACTTTAGTGTTAAAATATTAAAAGATATTTTTTTATTCCCCAAGTTGGATGCCTAGGAGATTTGGGGCATTTAAGCTGTTTTAAAATATTACGAGGGCTTTTTTAAGTGAAAATAGAATATTTGAATTTTAAAATGCCCCGATTCCCTCCAGACTCTATAAATTGGAGTTCTGGTTCTCATCTCTCATTCAGATTTGCGCATTCAAGGAGATACTCTCAGAATGAACAGACGAATTCTTCCATGAGTTTTTGAGGACAAAAACCCTCTTCAATCTTACTAATTTCAGTGGTGAGAGTGCCCCCCTAGCTGGTCTGGTATTTTCACCCAGGAAATACATTGATTTTCACAGAGTTCAGGTGATTTGGGGTTTCAAAAAAGATGAGGATTTATATGGTATTTTGACTCTAAATTTTGTGGATTTGTTTGTAATTAAAACTGTAGACTCTTGGCTGATTGTAGTGAGTTTTTGTTAGAGTTGACTGGGCCAACTTTGGGTGCATGAGAAGAGGTAAACATCCTTGTTTGGAAGTGAGCTGTTGACATTGTTCATTTTTCCACAGCACCTTGCTGGGTCTGATCAGTCTTGCCTGGGCAACCAATTTGGAACAGGTTTGAAGTTTTTTTCTGCAGATTTAATTTTATTGGAGTTGTCCCCCATTGGCTGGCTGAACCGTACCTTGGTCCGGGTATGACACCTAGAGGACAAGTGATCGGGATATTTGAAGGAGTTTAACCCTTGTGATTGGCATCTAGCCTCTAACAGGTAATTGCAGTTGTTAGGGTCTGAGATTTCAGGGTGCATAAAGCTGCTGCAGTACTTTAGTGAATTGCCCAATTCTAGCACTAAGAGGTAGCTGACTGTGCAAGTGCATTTTCTGAGTTAAATCAGACTTGAAGAATGATCATTATTGGTGAATTTGAAGAGTTTTTGAGTGTTGGAAACTAGTTTTTAATTGATGTTATACCTGGGGGTGCTTAAAGGAGCTTGGAGGAGGTTCAAATGCATGTGAAGGCTGTCCATTGTCTGCTGTCACAGAGCAGTAATTCACTGTCAGTTTTTCCCTGCTTGCATCAGTCTACTATTATGCCCATTCATAGCATGTTATATCAAGGTTTATTTCATATGAACAATTGTATTATGATAACTCAGAAATATGAAGCTCTAAATGTGCATGTTTATTGATAATCAGTGGGAATTAAATGATTTAATGGAAAGTCAATATAGCATCATTCCATTAGCAATAATCTCCTTACAGCAGTGGTATAACAGCAATAATTTCATTTGCATGCTGGCATGGGGAAATGAAACTTTCTTCGGATGCATTAATGCCACTCAAAACTGACCCAGCATATGAGAGTAAATGCAAGTTATAACAGTCCTTATGATAGCAAATTAACTTTTTGTGCAAATGCATGTGATGGAATAATAAACAATTTCAAAAAAAAATCAGGCGGTATTCTTACACAGTGCACCAACATGTCAGTAAAAGGAATAGCTCTCAAGAGGTTGGTACCCATACTAGGACGATTCCATCTAGCTAAGTGATAATAGGGGCTAGGTTAGGTCCAAAGGTCCAAAAAGAAAGCAAAAGGAGATCTGGATAGCCAAAATGAAACTGTTGGTTAGAAAATGATGGTAGAAAAAACTATATGCATAATCAAAATGTATTTTTACTATGCAGCTAATATCTTAGAGGTTATCATGAACAAGATTTAATCAGAGATTCAGAATTGAATATATACAAGATAAACAAACTGTAGTAGTATACAAATGTACACTTTGACCCAAAATTTTGTCGCTAGATCAAAGACTAACCTATAGCTATAACCTCTACATGCTAATGCAAATATGCAGGACGCGGTTGCTAAAGAAGTAAAAGGTAGTTGCCAGCGAATAGTAGGGCCCTGGCTAATAGTAGGGGCCACCCAACCCCCTTAGAATAGATCTTAGCTGAGCAGCCTCTAGAAAGAGATGGGTTTATTATTATAAGACAAATTCCACTGCAAAGACCTGGAACTCTGAATGTTGGCATCCTTTCTGGAGATAACTTCATGCCCAATGAAAACATATTTCACAGATTCCCAAGCTCTCCAAATGTTGTAGAAGACTCTAGATCTGGCAAGTTTAACAGGAAATTGTCCAAACAACAAATCATGAGAGTAGAGGTCTTTTCAGTCCTTTTTGTTTTTGGATATAGAGTTGCTAATATTGTATCTTATCAATACCCTCCAAGGTTTGCCACCATCCAATGCTTTCAAAATTCATCTGACAGCTTAACTTAAACCTTGGAGTTTCATATATCTAAGACCCATAACTCCATATTTTCTCTGTAAACAACACTATTTCCAGGCAACATTTTCTTTTTACTGCCTTTCCCATGAGACTGTAAAAAGTTTCTTAATAACTTAATGAAGCTTTTCAACCTGATAATTTCCATAGAGCAACACAGATGAATAAGAGAAAATGAAAGAAAAAAGGCTTTTTGGTAGATTTGAAATCTGCCAACTAGGAATAATAGGTGACCTTGTCATTTTCAAACTTTTTTGTCAACATTTTAGAACACATAAACATACCACTTAAAAAGGAACGAGGGCAATTCATTACCTAGGTATTTAACCATTTTTGGAGGACTACCCTATTCCCATCCAATTTTATTAAACCAGTGAGGTGGAGAATCAATGCAACTCATAATCACAGATTTCTAAAAGAAAAGCCTAGATCCAAAAGCAAACCAAAAGAACTGAAGTCTGATCATCCTATTAAAGAAGTTAATTTCATCCAGATAAGTAAAGAGGGAGGTGTCATCAGAAAACTAAATATTAACCAACTTTGGACCATGAGGGAAAGAAACAATTATAACAAGGGGTCTACAAGACAAAACTTCTAGGAGACAATGCATTGCTTCAACAGCTAGAACAACCAAGGAGGGAGTTAGACGACAAGCTTCTATGATGGATCTCTGAAGAGCAAAGGGGTCAGAGATAACTCCAATAACTGCCACATGTACAAAGAAATCATAAGAGTTTCAATAATTCTACAGCTGTAAATCCCTAAGCTCTCATCACCAATGTGATAACGCCACTCAATTTTGTCATAAGCTTTTTCAAAGTCAAGTGGTGCCATACAAACATTATGTCCAATGCTTTTGGCCAATCCACCCCTTCCCATCTTGTAATCAAATTTTCCAATATGCATCCAAAGCCTATTTGAAACCAAGAAATAATTTTGGAGAGAAAGCTCTCCAATCTAACAACAATAATTTTGGTAATGGTTGGAGTTCAGTTGGTGCTCTAATTGGTGACAATGCTCTTTGTACTATTCTAGGCTTTTTGGGTTCGTTCTCCTTAATCCTTGGAGAAAACAGCTATTTATAGTATCATTTTGGCACAAGTCTTTCTAGGTTTTTCTGGGTTTGTTCTCCTCAGTCCTTAGAGAATGTTAATGTTTGTAGCTTCAGTCGTATGATCATTAGAATATATATAATACATGTTGATTAATAATAATATATTATATATGTTATATTATTATTAATCATATGAAATTTAATATTTAATATTAAA
>MU226973.1:1834098-1846798 GCA_018584345.1 Thuja plicata | reverse complement strand
TTCAAAGTTTGTGATATTTTATTCCTTTGATCTATTTCATTTTATATACCTTTTGTCAAACATTTACTATTAATCAAAGCATTTCAGTTTTTGCAGCATTCAATATACAATTGATTGAGATACTTACGATTTGATTCCTCTCAAGTTTACTTGTCACCTTGAGAGAATCCACAATTTTTATATTCAATTATCTGCTATAAATAGCCTTTGAATCAATAGATTTGGTTAAGGTACAGGCCTACCAGCCTTGGCTTTGCAGAGCCAGAATTGTAGAAGTTCAAATCTCCATTTGGTTGAACTTGTTAGTTGGCAAAAACAATTGAGTTTCCCCGCATTGGATTGGCAAGTCCACAGAGAATCCAAACCATCGTTTTTGGGCACCAACAAAACCTAAAGTAATTTTCAAGTTAAGTTGGTTTATGTTGTTACAGAGACTATGCCTCCTTATGAGTGTCCTCAAGCTACACAAGATTTAGTGTCGTTTGCACAATGAGAGATTGTTGTGCACAACAATCACCTTCACTTTGGGAACTCATACCATTAATACTAACAGATTTACACAATCCATATAGATGTCTTTTATGCTTTTGGATTCAACTGTGTAAAAAAAATTATACCATCGACGTTTCAGGTCACACTACGTGTTCCATCATCAGGATCAAAGAGCTCTTTCATCTTGATGATGGAACACATAGTGTGACCCAAAACGTTGATTGTATTAAAAAAAAAATTTACCCAATCAAATCCAAAAGCATAAAAGACATCTATATGGATTGTGGTGTTAGACATATTGAGATGTTGTTGGCATTGTTGTCATTGATGTCAAAACCTTCATACCGACTACCTGGCGGTATCGGTTGGTTGTTGGCGATATCGATTGGACAGTTGTGGTTATTGGTATGTTGTTGGTAAAGTATCAGTGGTTTCGGTTATATATGCAGAATAGGTTTAGTGTGTACAATTTTGGTGCTTGGTGACAAGTGTACTTGATTCTTCTTATGGATCACATCTTTTGGTATACTTTTATACTTTCGGTGTTTGGAGTTGCATGGTGTTTGGAGTCGGTACCTTTTCACTATGCTTATAGTGTTGTTCCAGGTGTTTCTGATATCTGGACATTATTGCAGTTTATCAGAAGTTTTGGTAATGTGATTGTAATGTCCCTTTCATGAGACATTTGCAATTAATTAAAAAATTAAAATTTAAGTGGTCAAAATATAATGACACTTAATTTAATTATTTAATAAGTGGCTTATTTAGCCAGCCAGAATTATAAAATAAAGTCACTTTAAAAGACAAGAAGCAGAAAGCGAAGCGACAAGCTTCTGCTGGAAAAACCAAGAGTTTCTTGGAGATGGCTATAAAAGTTTGTGGAGAGGATTATTCAGGATGTGCAGATGATTTATTGAATCTTGAAGATTGTTGATGCTTTGACATTAACAGAAATTTCTGGAGACGAAAACCTTCAGGATTTGATCGAAGGTTGGACGGAAACGCAATCTTCTTGGGAGGTGGAGCTAATTCAGGCTTCACTATTGAGTTTAATTGCATATGCTGAGAGGTTTTCATTTAGAGACAAAATTTCAGATAAGTTCTAATTGCCAGATTTAATATTAATATTATATTTGCATTGAAGGGATTATATTTAATGTCATCTAGCTGTTATATCTAAGAACATGGCATAAAGTTTTATGTTGATGGATTTTCCAATTATTAAGAGATTATATCTCTATCGGCAAATATTTATATAAGATTATTCTGAAGAATATCTTTATTGTATTGCCTATGCTTGCTGTGTAATTAATAATTGAGCCGAGCCTTTGAGGAAGTGTTGCCGTAACAAATATTTGGGTTTTGATTAATATTTAAGTGGAGACTATGATTATTTCTTATGTTTGTGGGGAGAACTATACCGTCAGCCAAGAAATATTTCAGATATATTATAATGGCACTTTGTAAAACTATTGTGCGAAGGAATCGTGGCCTTGTACAGAGATCGAACTTTTGCTGAGCATAGGAATTTAGTTGATTTTGCTGAGCGTGGGTATTATATTTGTCGCGAATAATCTTTTGAATAAAATTTGCGCTGCCTGGCTGAAGATTGGTGCTGAGTATTTCAGCGACTTATTGCTACTATAGTCTATGGCAAATATTTGTAAATTCGATCATTCTTATTGGCTGATCCTTCACCGTCGAAACATCTTGTGGTAGCCATGTTTGAAGAAGCCGCACAGGATGAGGATGTTGTTTGAAGGATTCCCATATCAGATTCAATTCAAGAAACTGGTGGAGTAAAGACTGTTCATATTCCATCTAGGAGGAAACGACAGTAAAGATTGATTGTATTCTCGTCCTCAGCATAGTCTGCAACGGGAGTTGGAACTGGGTGTTTTTATGGTGAAATAGATTGGTATTGTCATATCTCAGAAGACGGCTGAGTCTGGGCACCGATAGGAACTTATGTTTGTGAATGAATACTATACGTCTTCAGGTAACAATTTTTGCCGTGGATAGTTGGGTCTGCTTCACAGTCCGCTAACCAATTGTTGTGGCTGAAATAAATGATACCAGGAGCTGCGTTGGTTCATTGGTGAGAATGTGATGGGACTCTTGCTGCTAGCTTGAAGCTGTCATAATAGTCTGAAGGTTGATAGTTATTTCCTGTGTGCATAACCAGAATTCCAAACCAGGCAGAAGAAGTTGGTTGCATATCAAATGCTCTTTCCTGTACAAAGGGAGCGGCGTGGTATTTATCTATCTCTGCCTGATAAAATACTGAATGAAAAGATTGAACTTGAGTTCAGCTTTGTTTCATCTTCTGGGTTGGAAATATAAAGATCAGATTTCTCTGCAAATATTTCTTTGTATGTTGGTAGGATTTCTGTTCCTCTATATCTTAATGCAGTCTTAGTGTTCTGAAAATCATCACTGTATTGTTTAAAGTGCAAATGTGCAAATTCCAATCAATGCATGCAAACTCGCCCTTACTTTCTCAAATCAGAAACATAGATTGCAACCCAACTGTTTGACGAAATAATTCTGAATGAGAAGTTCAAAATTGGGTAAGATTTCATAGGGGATCTTACAGTGATCATATCTTGTTCTGGACAGGTTTATCAATTCTCATCTATCGGTTGGTTCAGAAGTTTTGTTGAGCCAGGCATGGTCCTGGTTGTTGCATTCCGATGGTTCCATAATTTACTTATCTTTTCGGTAAAAGTAATATGAAGCGTGTGTATCTTAAGTGTGACCTATATTTAGGTTCTATGGTAATGTGTTGTAAAGATATCTTAAGTATGACCTAGATTTAGGATTGGTGGCAATGCATTGAATACAATTGTAACATACTTTTGTATTGTGGTCGACACACTCTTTTGGTGTGGCCGACATGTGTATGATTAGATACTTGTATAAATAAAGAAAATATTTTTGTATCTGAGTGATGAGGAGAGAGAGAGCAAGTGAATAGATATGCAAATAGAAGTGCAAGTTGGAGACAGAGAAGTGAAGGTGTATAGTGCGAGTTTGTCTTGGTATATCAGGCAGTGGTTTGAAAGAAGTTGAGTGATACAGAAAGAAGACATTATATAGTGTGTTGCAAAAGTTTAGTGTATGCTGGTAGAGGGTCTATATCGGATCTCTATTGTCAGTGATCTATGTGCTATCAATTGGTACTGTTTCATGCATAGTCAGATGCAATTCTATCAATTCACATTTTATTCAGTAAACATCTTTTGCATTGGCAATTAGCCATATTCATATTTCAGGGTAGTTAGCCTGACCTACAGTGAGCCAACCCGCAGTGAGCAAACCAGCAGTGAACCCTTGTAAAAATCACCTTAACTGGTGTTCATTTCTTGAAAATTAGCTTCTCCGTGGTTTTTCCTAGTTTGGGTTTCCACGTAAATTTTGGTGTTCATTGTGTTGATGGTTTTGTGCTTTCATGGTTATATCTGTTTTAAGTTTCAGAATGTTTTAAGTACCTCCTAGTAGAACAGAAGTTAGCATATTTATATCCATTTTGAATGGTTATGTGTCTACCGATTTCGTAAAAGTTTTTGAAGTTGTTTATGAATAACCGATTCCCACCCCCAGTTATTCGGCATGTTCAACATGTGGAAATTTGTTAGCATTAATGGTATGAGTTCCCAAAGTGCATAACAATCACCATCACTTTGGGAACTCATACCATTAATGCTAATAGATTTCCACAATCCATATAGATGTCTTTTATGCTTTTGGATTCGATTGTGTAAAAAAAACTTTTTATACCATCAACATTTCAAGTCACACTGCAAGATCCATCATCAGGATGAAAGGATGATGGATCTCGTGTATGACCCGAAACATTGATGGTATTAAAAAAATTACACAATCAAATCCAAAAGCATAAAAGACAACTCATACCATGACGATTACACCATTTATCAATTTGCTTCTTCTTGCCTTTGTCCTTGATTGGCAAACAATGTTGTGGCTTTGGAGTTCTTCACGGAAGACTCCGCATTTTATTGTTGCTTCTACACAAACAAATCCTACTTCTACATGTTCCAAGTGATTTATTGCGCAAACTAAACTTCTACTTGAGCATCACTTTAGCTTCAATCTTGGATGCATCGCAAAATGCTTGACCCAATACTCCTCATGTTATTAACTCCAGCTTTACACTGATGTAAGGTAATAACCCATTTATATACTTCAGCAATTCATGTTGCTTGAGAGTGTTTTAATGTAAGTGCACATAGTAGTCAAGGAACTAGTTGGTATAGTCAACAACTAATTGCTCCTTATGCTGATGCAACTACCAACATTTCATACTCATCCACATTGTATCTGAAGGGATTGTATTCCTCCCACAAAGTGCTCACAAAGGAATCCCATGTTCAAATTGGATCATGATCCCTCTTGCACTACATGTTTAGCATATGACAATAATGAGACACTACAATGGAAATCTTCATCGTTGTGAATTCATTGACAAAAAAGTACACTTCCAATTGTCACACCAAGCTGTCTAACATTTTAATGTTGATCTCACCTTTTAACATTGGTTTGTCCAAGTTGACTTGTACCTTGAAAGGGCTTTGGGTTGCACAAGAACATTGAATTTCAGTATCAGTCCAAGTTGCCACATAAGTTTGCAATATCGTTTGAAGAGTTCTTGGCATCATGCTTCTAGGACTTTGTTGAACATCCTGCAAATATCCACAGACACTTCTAATGTTTTCTTTGCATCAGCCATTTTACTTTTGCTACAAAGTTTGACTGATAACTTGGAAGATGAACGGAGCTGTAATGTCCCCCCTCAATTTAAGTTTTGAATTGCAATAATCACTTTGCTAAGTCTGTTTTAGATGGGCGTCTCCCAGACTTAGACAATTTTATAGAATAATTTATAAAAGGAGATGTGTGTGGGGCCAGAATCACTTAAGTGACTCCTATTTTTCAGTCATGATTGGGGCCTTGGCTTATTACCTCGTCTTAAGGTAATTTTATTTAATCAAGGCAATTGTATTTTTCCAGTTTGGGGTGAGCTTATCTCTTGTGAAAATCGCCTGAAATCTAGTTATGGCTGTGTGAATATCACCTAAAATCTAGGCTTTATGGCTGTGCGATGTTTTTTATGAGTGCTGCGTCTAGTATCTACATAAGGCAGAGTTGAAGGATAGCTGGGCATCTTTTCATTGCCTCTGATTTTTATTTTCTTCTGCAAAAAGGTTCGCAGAGAAACCAAGACGAAACCATTGGTTATGTGAAATTTGGATGCACACCCAAATTCGACTATGAAGAAACAGGTGCTGCATGTGCCGGAATAGACACGCCATATCAAGAGTTAGTGTTCTGAGATAATTTGCAGGTCTGATAATGTCATTCGATCACCAATGGAAAAAGTTACAGGGGTAGGAAGAACCCACAGCTGAAGGTGGAAAGTTTGTACGCCCATAGGTTGTCAACTGGGCTATACTCAATCAGCCTTTCAGCAAAGATCATTGTGAAAAGGCAGTAAGCTGGAAATGCAACTTCAAGTATTATCCTACCATTGTTTTTTCCCTCTTGTTCAATACTATTCTATCTGTTACTGCATGAACATAGAATTAACAGAAATTTTCAATAAGAATCGACTGGATCAATTTATAGGCTCTATTGTTACCATAAATCATTAAGTTGATTAAGAGTTAGATTATGCAATTACATGCTTATGTATTAAATCCGTTAGAAAGGATATTTCAGTGGTATCAGAGCCACAAACCCTGCCAGCCTGTGGGGTTTTCAGTCTGTTTTTTCATGTTTTTTGTTGCATGTCAATGTAATAGGGTTCTATGCACTCCAGAGGGTTTGGATCACACAGATACAACACAAATTAATTCTTCAGAAGCCGAAATGGGAGAAAGAAGAGATGGCAGTCGAACGAAGGGAACTGAATAATCAATTGAATGATTTCCTAACGATCTTTGCCCGACAGCAGCAGCAGCTACAGATGCAACAGCAGGAGGAAATGATGCAACAGCAGGAGGATCGCATGATCACAGCTATGGGACATATGAGAATTGGACATTCAAGATCGGGAAGGTCTAGAACTAGACACAGTGGTAGTGAAGCTGGGCATGAGAACCAAGACAGAGCAGCTTCTAAAATTGTGAGAACAGCAGATACAAGGTCCGACTAACCATTACGTCCCACTTTTCTACCTCAACAGATCGAAAGGGAACCAATTCCAGAGGTAGAGGAGGAAGAAACTCACATCACAAAGGACATTATGACAGCTCAAGATGAATACATGCAATTACCTACTGATGTAAGACAGCTGATGAATCTAAATCAGTTCATGAATCAGCGTAAAGACAAGGCAATAAACCGTCTAGAAAGGCAAGATAGGAGGCCTAGAGGTCCAGTTAGACAAGGCACTCAACATGTGGAGTACAAAGATGCTTTGAACAAAATAACAATACCAATTTAAATGGAACCGAGGGCATATCAGCAAGGTCATGGGTTCATAAGATGGATACCTTTTTGGCACTTAAACCCATGGATTCAGTTTGCTACCATGCACCTGGAAGGAGTAGCATACGATTGGTGGCATCATGGATTAGTTGCCCAGGATCATACCATGATTCACTCATATGAAAAATTTGTTAAAAGACTTGTCACTCGCTTTGATAGAAAAGATATAGAAATCTATTACAGGGAATTGGCCCAGCAAAAACAGATTGGATAGTTGGAAACTTATGTCAATGAGTTTCAGAAGATTTATGTGATGGTTCCTGATATGCCACAGAAAAGAGGTGTCATGCTTTTTGTGGAAGGTTTAAGTGATAAGTTGAAGGGATTGGTTAAGTCTCACAGGTCTAATCCACTGGATGATGCTATTTAGTTAGCTTATGATTTGGATGTTACACCCTCTTCCCAGTCACAAAAGAAAGAGTTCAGCTCGTGGAAAACCGATAAGAAAAATTTTAATCAGCAGAAAAATATGACCTTCAATCAGCGGAAGACAATACCTACACAAGTTGAACAAGAATCCAAAAATGAACTAAGAAGGAAAAACTTGTGCTTCTCTTGTGAGGAGTCGCGGGTGCTAGGTCATAGCTGCATGGGAAAAGGCAAGCTTCATTTGATTGAGGTTCATCTAGGAGAGGAGGATCAGGATGAGCAAGAGGACAGCATTGAGGAAGAGGAAAATGTAATGTCCCCTTTTCGGGGCACATTATTTCGTGCCTTATAGTTAGCCTTTCATCATGGTCCGGTGGGCTAACCGAGGTTTGGTAGAGGATCAGAGGGATGTTTGGCCTAGGTGTTTTTAGTTTCAGGCCAATCGGATCAGTTTCCACAGGGTTTCCAGGGTGCTTACTATTTATAGTAAGTAGGAAGAACTCAATGTTCCTAGCATTTCAGTAGGGGACTCGGAGCGTCTTGCCAAGAGCTTTCCAGCAAGCTATCACACGTCTCCATCCAAGTTCGTTTGGTCCTCCGTTTTAATGCCAGAAAATTCCTCACTTTATTTGATTATGTCACTTTATAACTAATGGTTATATTTATTTAAAAAGTGACTTTAAGTGAGAATATGAAAAGACAAAGAGGGAAACTGAAGAGTCATAGCCATTGCTTTAAAAGAAGGATTGAAGGCTCATTTGGAACATGCTTAGTTTATGATATGATATTTTATCTCTTGGAGATATCAGGAAGCGTCAGCTTTCGAATTCAGCCTTCAGGACGAAAACCCTTTTGGCTCAGAGGAGGATTGTAGCCCCAGTTCGTCTTCGGTGCAAATTCACTGCAGAGTTCGCCATTGCATCAACAGGTTCTTTTCTGTTGATTGTCATTTTGCTGAATATTGTAATTCAGGTTTTGGATTGTGGAAATCCCATTATTATTGTATTGCTGTTGTTTTATGCAATAATATTACTGAGGTTTTATTGGGATAATTGCTGGATTATTATTATCGAATCGATGATTTGTTGCATGCATTTATATGTTTAAATCTGTATGAGATTTATTTGTGAAAAATCAGGAGATACATGGTTCGGAACATTTCAGTGGTATCAGAGCTATAGATCTTGCCAACCTGTGAGGTTTTCGTCAGAAACTAATTGGCAGAAGGGTTTTTTTTTATGAGTAACAGAAATGTGTGGCTTGATTGCTTGATAATTTATTTTAGTAACAAGGAAAGAGATCTCCAGTCACAGGTCGGACATCATTTTGTGGCATTGAATGTGTTTGGCATAGCAATTCAGAGTGGCCGATATTATTCTACTGTTGGTGATTAATATATAGCTTTGGCGGGGGTTGTCCCACGTTTTGGTATTTCTCTTGTTAAAGGCGTGGAATTAATATTCGGAACCGGAACTTCTTAAAGTTGGGCACATCAAGCTTATTTGTCGTAAGATTATTTTCAAGAGCTTTGAGAATACAAGTGGATTTAAATAAAATATATTTGCCTGCCGTTAATTTAATGCCGCGGGCATATTACAAATCGAAGGTCTCAATACTCGAAGTTTGGACGGAGAAGTTGATTTAATACTTGAAGGGAATACTATGAAGTTGCGGCAATTATTACAAATTAAAAATTATTATATTTAAGCCAATAATATCGTGTTGTCATTTCCTTGGCTTGGCGGTGAATACTTGGTCGTGGTTTTTCAATGTATGCTTTAATCAAAGATATCTAATCATGAAGTTATCTTTGTGGGATGCAATAGTCCGGGCTTGATAGTATCATTGCAACATGAATGTTTTTATTTTAAAAACATTGCAAACGAAGCAATTTATCAAGCTTCTTGGGAAGCACCGCGTGTAGCATCTGTGGACACAGGGAAGTTGACGGCACCCATCTTCCGCACTAGCTTTCCCGTAGACTCCAAACAGCACACAGGTGGCATTGGGCAGACGGTCTTATAGCTGGGCTGAGGCACGATAGGAGTGCGGGGAAAGTACGTGGAGGTCAACAGCAGGCCATAGAGTGGAGGTGCTTACACCACGAATACAGCTGTGTTAAAAAAATTGCTTACGTATTCAAGCAGATTATTCCAATGTTAGCATACAACGATTTGAAGTGTAAGGCAGACTGAGTTATTGCAAGATTTTATGTATTAAGCAGTGGTGTTTGCTGTAGAATTATAAAGTGCTCGATAACCTCTAAGAGTTTGCCTTTTCCGTGGAGAAATTTCCTTCATTGTTCCTTGTCTCTATGGAATGCTAATGACTGAAAACTGTTCCAGAGAGTATTCGCTGAGGAAACTTTTGCAGTTTCTCACCTGTCTAGCTGTAGTGAATTCCGTATTTATTCCTCCTAAAAACGTGAATGACCCAACGTAGCAAGGAATGAGTAATGGTTTTGCATGAAGTTGAGAATAGATTTTCTGTAGCATGTGCAAGTGCCTTGAACAGCAAGATCCGAACAAGAGTAAAGCATATGTGGTAGGAATGATTGAACGGTTTGAAGAGTTGTGAGCCTCTTCCTCTATGGCATGAGTTGGTGTTTCTGCTGGATACAATCTGAGAGGGATATCTTCCATCTATCACTACAAATTAATATTGGAATAATTCGGGATAGTATAAACAAATTTATGAAATCAGTGAATGATTAATCACCAAGTTACAAACAGCACACTGAGAAACACCTCGCGCAGGCTTACTAGAAGGCTGAGACAATAGCACTACATTCATGCTCGGTGTTTGAGTAACATTTGTTGTGTATAGCGGTTCAAACCAGCATTGCATTGCTGGCGAAGCTTTGGCTGTGTTGACAGTCTGTGGGGAACATTTATATGGCAACATGGTGTCATTTTGTGAGCTATTGTGTTGACATTTGTGACCTGGCACTCGTGTAGACATCCATATTCTGGGATATTTTTGAAATATTGTGTGGTGTTCGACTACCGTGTGGGGTATGGTTTGCCGAATTCTTGGAAACCAAATAGGCAGTGAACTGTGTTTCATGTACTACTACAGGATAGATTAGAATTTCATCAGTAGAAATGAATGGAATTTTACAGTCACATGTATCGCAGAATTGGTTCGAAGGCATAGCCCTCACACTGTATGCTGCCTTTTAGAGGCTTATATCATTTCCAGCAGACAAAATATCTACCTAAGACATTACAAGTAAACTGTTTGACAAAATTCCTAACAGCTAAAAGATTTAGAAATTATCAGAACAAGCAGGGAATATTACAATAAATCTGAAAATTCAAAGAAATCAGATTGAATACCATTGTTTAACAGATTTTCCGTGGAGTCAAGGTTCTAGCTAGGAAAGATGCGTGGTTGGGAAAAGATCCTGAAGGATCTTGCTAAGGTACAGCAACAATTAGCCCAGGTTTCACAGCCTAATGAAAGGACAGAAATACTTGGCATGTATGAGGAGTATAACACACTTCCTCCACAGGTTCAGAGAGATTTGACCTTCTCTAGTTTCCTAGACTTTCATCCTAAGCTACAACACAAGACTTTAATGGCAAAGAAGCAGTGGCAGGATTTGGCTTGGGATCTTCTTGCACAAGTTAGGTGCAAAAATCCACATGAAGAGTTTCCAGCTATCACCAATCAACCCATAAGTGAACAAAAAACTAAATCAGTTTTTGAAGAAAAACCTTATGAGGTTGTCATCGAAGCAAGAGATTGTGAAACAAATATTGAATCCATGCATGAAGATGAGGCTAGAGAAGAGGCAACAAATATGCAGGTTATAGAATACGAGTTATCATGTGATTTCTATAGCAGCACATCACGTATGCATAATGATGATTTGGATGATCAATCAGAGAATGCATTTAAAAATGACAACGATGAGAAGCATGCCTTGCAGCGTCAGCTGAAGGTCAATAACGATGCTATTACTACAGCTCTTGTTCACCATGATAGCACCCACCAGATCATTGAGGATCTTTACCGGAAAGCTCAGAGAGAGACAAGACAAGGCGGTATAAGGATTGGGTCGTATGTTGCAGATTTACAGGGGGTCAAAACAACATTTGAGTTGTCAAAATCAGAATATCTATGTTTACTTTCAGATCGTGACTACCTATTACAGGTTGCTGAAAATTATGCTGAGCAGTTGAGGGAAAAAGGTGACGAGGTTAATAAGCTCAACAGAGAGCTTAATATTGCTCAGGAAACATTGAAACACACACGTCTTGCTCTTCAAGAAGCAACAAATCAGATTGTTGCCACTAGTCAGTTCAGGGAACAGGCCGACAGGGAAAGGTCCAAATTCTTTCAGGAGGTGATTCAGGAACTCGATAGCATACAGCAGACCTATGATTTGGATAGTTGTCCCAAAAGATCTTTGGACCATCCAGAGTTTCTTTATGAGTTGGATAACTTTCAGGTGATCGACAATTTCTTGTTTGAGATGGATGCTGATTTGATATTTGATAATCCCTTCTTCGAGCTAGATGAGGAAGGTAGTTCCTATCCCCATGACGATGATGAGGTCGATTACAGAATTTGGGACCCAGGGTCAGCTGTTAGAAGTGAATCTTGGTCACCCGGTTGGAGTAGCGGGATGAGCTCAGTTGCTGTGCAGTGTGGTTTTTACACCAGCAGTCCAGGATGGGCAGTTGTGTCTTGTGGCATGATGGGTGATGTGCCCTTCCGTGCACTACCTCTCGTTGATAGTGAGATGTCTCGTTTCGGCGAGCATCCCTTGGATCATTCCTCTTTCCACACAGTCGCGGCTCCTCTACACTATCATACTGATTCATCCAGTACTTATGATATTGAGAGACAATTATGGAATCCTTATGCTGATTCAGGAATTCCAGTAGAGTTGGTTAGTGCATCGCATGTTGGCCACATTATATGGGATGCATTTGGTTTTCCATTCAGCCCACCTACGGAGAACTTTCTTAACCGATTATTGCAGAGGTGTGGGGTGAGTGATTGGTTTGGTATGCTTCCTAGCTTGCAGATGGAAGCCTCGTCCGATAGTCTGTGTATCTTGCCTCTGCAGTACAGTTTCCAGTTCGGGCGACAGATCAGAGGGGCAGTGTTATTGCAGCTGGACATTTCTGATAATTCACTCAATATCTCAGTATGGGCATGGATCGACAGAACATTTCAGTCAGCTGGGAAGACGGATGGCCCTTTTGTTTGTGGGATCCAGGAGGAACATTCTCGCGGTTGGTAATGATTCATGGAGCTGATTGGTATGAGGTTAGGATTCCCCCTTCATATGACCTTAGTGGTGCTTGTGATTTCA
>MU226973.1:1822021-1833808 GCA_018584345.1 Thuja plicata | reverse complement strand
GGACGATTTGTAATGTCCCCTTTTCGGGGCACATTATTTCGTGCCTTATAGTTAGCCTGTCATCATGGTCCGGTGGGCTAACCGAGGTTTGGCAAAGGATCAGAGGGATGTTTGGCCTAGGAGTTTTCAGTTTCAGGCCAATTGGATCAGTTTCCACAGGGTTTCCAGGGTGCTTACTATTTATAGTAAGTAGGAAGAACTCAATGTTCCTGGCATTTCAGTAGGGGACTCGGAGCGTCTCGCCGAGAGCTTTCCGGCAAGCTATCACACGTCTCCATCCAAGTTCGTTTGGTCCTCCGTTTTAATGCCAGAAAATTCCTCACTTTATTTGATTATGTCACTTTATAACTAATGGTTATATTTATTTAAAAAGTGACTTTAAGTGAGAATATGAAAAGACGGAGAGGGAAACTGAAGAGTCACAGCCATTGCTTTAAAGAAGGATTGAAGGCTCATTTGGAACATGCTTAGTTTATGATATGATATTTTATCTCTTGGAGATATCAGGAAGCGTCAGCTTTCGAATTCAACCTTCAGGACGGAAACCCTTTTGGCTCGGAGGAGGATTGGACGTAGCCCCAGTTCGTCTCTGATGTGGATTCACTGCAGAGTTCGCCATTGCATCAACAGGTTCTTTTCTGTTGATTGTCATTTTGCTGAATATTGTAATTCAGGTTTTGGATTGTGGAAATCCCATTATTATTGTATTGTTGTTGTTTTACACAATAATATTACTGAGGTTTTATTGGGATAAATGCTGGATTATTATTATCGAATCGATGATTTGTTGCATGCATTTATATGTTTAAATTTGTATGAGATTTATTTGTGAAAAATCGGGAGATACCTGGTTCGAAACATTTCAGAAAATTAGGAAATTCAGCCTCAACAGATAGAGCTGGAAGACACTTCCATTAGAGAGAACCCGCCCATTGCCACTTTATCTGGAATTCCTCGAGGTAGACCTTTCCAGCTGAAAGGAGTTCTTAAAGGGCAGCGAATGGTGTGTTTAGTGGACAGCGGTGCTACCCATAATCTCATTGATGGGGATCTAGTCAGTAAACGTGGACTCCAAGCAGAGGAGTTTCCTGGATTTAATGTCATTGTTGCAGATGGTTTTCCCCTGAGTTGAAACCGTGCTATTCCACAGCTGGAAATTCAAATGGGGGATTACACCTTGATAGATGATTTCTATGTTCTTGGTCTCAGCAATCTTGATGTCATTTTGGGACTTCAGTGGCTTGAATCATTGGAGAGGTATGTTCAAGACTTCAAACAGATGCAATTGGAGTTTATGGTTGAGGGTAAGAAAACCATATTGAAAGCTATGGCGGATGGAGGACCAAGGGTGGTTTCTGCAAAAAGAATGGAAGCTTTTTTCCGCCATGATGATATTGAGTGGGCAACCCATTGCTTTGTTTCTAACAATGCTATCACAGATAAGTAACCCTCTTACCATGTTGATATACAATCTATGTTAGATAAACATGGTGCTGTGTTTGGAGATATTCCTCAAGGGCAACCTCTTGATAGAGGATTTGAGGCTGAGCATGTGATTGAGCTGGAAGAAGGCTCAAAACTGGTTATAACCACTCCTTAGAAGCATCCTTGTCACTTCAAAGAGGAAATTGAAAATACAATTAAGGAGTTGCTTAAAATGGGACATATACACCCAAGTTCGAGCCCTTTTGCTTCTTCAGTAGTGCTGGTCAAGAAAAAAGACGGCGCCTTATGTATGTGTATTGATTACAGAGCTTTGAATAAAAGGACTATAAAGAACAGGTATCCCATTCCTAGAATAGATGAAATTTTGGATGAGTTACATGGTTCAGTATTCTTCTCCAATATTGATCTACATTCTGGCTATCATCAAATAAGTGTGAGAGAGGACATTCAAAAAACAGCTTTCTGTTGTCATTATGGGCACTTTGAATTCCTTGTTATGCCCTTTGGTCTCACCAATGCACCAGCAACTTTTCAATCTTGCATGAACCACGTTTTCCGTGAATAGTTGAGGAAGTTTGTGTTGGGTTTTTTCGATGATATACTAATATACAGCAAAACATGGGAAGAACACTTGCAGCATTTAGACATTGTTCTAAGTATCATGGGACAGCAATCACTGTTCGCTAAAGCTTCAAAGTATGAATTCGGAATGTCAGAGATTTTATATCTAGGACACATGATTGGTGTTGAAGGGGTAAAGGTTCATCAGGAGAAGATACAAGCAATCATGGATTGGTCACCTCCTCAGAACATTTCTGATTTGAGAGGCTTCTTGGATTTATGTTGTTATTACAGAAGATTTGTGTGAGGCTTTTCCTAGTTAGCTTCTCCCTTGACTGATCTTACAAAGAAAGGGACTTTTCAGTGGACTACAGAGGCACAGGTTACTTTTGAAAAGCTCAAGGACATCATGAGCACATGTCCAGTATTAGCACTCCCTAACTTCACAAAGCCTTTCATTGTGGTGTGATGCTTCAAGACAAGGAACTGGAGCAGTACTAATGCAGGATAGACATCCTATTGTGTTTGAAAGTAAGAAGCTTAGAGATCCTGAAAAACTACATTCCACGTATGACAAAGAGATGTTGGCTATCATGCATGCTTTAGCCAAGTTTAGACAATACTTGGTGGGTGCAAAATTTACCGTTAGAATTGATCATAATAGTCTGAAGTATTTTCTGGAACAGAAGGATTTCAACGAACGTCAACCGAAGTGGGTGAGTAAGATTCAGGCATATAGCTTTGATGTGGAATATATCAAAGGGAAGAAGAATGTGATTGCTAATGCACTCTCTAGGAAACCCACTCTTTGCTCACTTGCAGAAATTTCAGCTAATTGGAAATCATAGTTGTTGTCTGAGTGCTCTAAGGACTCCTTTGCTTGTGATATAGTGGATGGAAAGGTACAGGATGATAGATATACTGTGTTAAAAGAAGTGATATATTACAAAAATAGGATCTACCTTGTGCCAGGGTCTAAATTAAAGCAGAGTATTATGAAAACATTACATGACATGCCTCTTGCTGGACACCCGGGGTTCTTCAAAACTTACAGGCAGGAAAGAGAGAGATTCGCCTGGAAGGGACTTAAGGATGATGTTCTGCAACATGTCCGTGAATATTTAACATGCTAGCTGAATAAGGCAGAGCACACTTTCCGGCAGGTCTTCTGCAACCATTGCCTATTCTGGAACAAAAGTGGGAGGCTATATAAATGGATTTCATCATAGGACTTCCATGAGTCCAAGGAAAGGATTGCATATTTGTAGTAGTGGACAGGTTGACTAAATACTCCCATTTCTTCACCATTGCTACTGATTACTCAGCATCACAGGTTGCTGATTTATTTTTCCGTGAAGTATTCAAGTTGCACGATCTTCCTAAGACCATTGTCAGCGATAGGGACAGTAGGTTTATCAGCATGTTTTGGCAAGAGTTGTTTCGCTTGACAGGGACAGAACTAACACCTAGTACCAGATATCATCCGTAGACAGATGGACAAACAGAGATAGTAAATAAATGGGTTGAAGGCTACCTCAAAAACTATGTTTCTGGGTAGCAACGTGCTTGGGTCAAACGGATGTACTTAAGTGAGTATTGTTACAATACTACCTATCATATGACTATTAGGATGTCTCCATTTAAGGCATTGTACGGATATGAAGCTTTGTCATTTATAGACTTAGCCTTTGATGATAGAAAGGTTCCCCGTGCAAAAGAAACCATACAGAGTTATCAAGATATTCTCAAAACATTAAAAGACAATATCTTACAGGCATAAAACCAACAAAAAATGTATGCAGACAAGCATAGAATCGAGAGGACCTTTCAGGTGGGAGACTTGGTTTTTCTGCACTTGCAGCCTTACAGGCAATCTTCATTGAAGAGCAGTGGAGCAGAAAAACTGAAACCAAGGTTTTATGGACCTTACAAGGTGCTCAGAAAGATTGGAGAAGTTGCTTATGAACTTGAACTACCGACAAGGAGTAGGATTCATAATATTTTCCATGTCTCTTGCTTAAAGAAGGCATTGGG
The DNA here is from genome assembly GCA_018584345.1 of Thuja plicata. Taxonomy (NCBI): domain Eukaryota; kingdom Viridiplantae; phylum Streptophyta; class Pinopsida; order Cupressales; family Cupressaceae; genus Thuja; species Thuja plicata. Next base: position 1,829,767 of record MU226973.1, on the reverse strand, counting down.
ACAACTTGCCACCATTGGATGAAGAGGGAAAACTAATTCTAGAACCTCGAGGAATTGTAGATGGAGGGAAAAGAAGCTAAGGAATAAGGTTGTTCGTGAGTATCTCATAAAGTGGAAGGGACTGCCAATTGATGATGCTTCATGGTAAAGTGAGGAGATACTGCAACATCCTAATTTACGATTGCTGGTGGACCAGCAATCTCGGGAAGGGAGGACTATAATGTCCCCCCTCAATTGAAGTTTCAAATTGCAATAATCACTTTGCTAAGTCTGTTTTAGATATGTGTCTCCCAGACATAGACAACTTTATAGAATAAAGGAGATGTGTGTGGGGCCAGAATCACTTAAGTGACTCCTATTTTTCAGTCATGGTTGGGGCCTTGGCTTATTACCTTGTCTTAAGGTAATTTATTTAATCAAGGCAATTGTATTTTTCCAGTTTGGGGTGAGCTTATCTCTTGTGAAAATCACCTAAAATCTAGGCTTTTATGGCTGTGTGAATATCACCTAAAATCTAGGTTTTATGGTTGTGCGATGTTTTTCATGAGTGCTGCGTCTACATAAGGCAACGTTGAAGGATAGCTGGGCATCTTTTCGTTGCCTCTGATTTTTATTTTCTTCTACAAAAAGGTTCGCAGAGAAACCAAGACGAAACCCTTGGTTATGAAGTTTGGATGCCCACCCAAACTCGACTATGAAGAAACAGGTGCTGCATGTGCTGGAATAGACACGCCGTATCAAGAGTTAGTGTTCTGAGATAATTCGCAGGTCTGATAATGTCATTCGATCACCAATGGAGAAAGTTACAGCGGTAGGAAGAACGCACAGCTGAAGGTGGAAAGGACATCAGTGTTTGTATGCCCATAGGTTGTCAACTGGGCTATACCCAATCAGCTCTTTCAGTAAAGATCATTGTGAAAAGGCAGTAAGCTGGAAACGCAACTTCAAGTATTACCCTACCATTGTTTTTTCCCTCTTGTTCAATACTATTCTATCTGTTACTGCATGACCATAGAATTAACAGAAATTTTCAATAAGAATCGACTGGATCAATTTATAGGCTCTATTTTTACCATAAATCATTAAGTTGATTAAGAGTTAGATTATGCAATTACATGCTTATGTATTAAATCCGTTAGAAAGGATATTTCAGGAGCAAACAACCTGCCTAATACTGTTGTATACACTTTTGTATTGGCACGTGAGAAACACTACTTTGATACCAATTAGTTGGATCCTAGATGGTCTAATGGGAAATCCTATCTTGAGAAAGATAAATTTATAAACTACACCTAGGAAAACAAAAATTAGTAACCCAACGAAATTAGAAAAAAGCAAGCTTTAAAATTAGAATATAATATTGGTCATGTTTGTGAGTCAGTCAAAGTACTCTTTGAAAAGACTGAATCTAAAGGAATTTTACATTATGGGAAGTAACAAGAATGCTTGCCAACTGGGATGCATGTATCCTTCAAAATTATTAATATGATTTAAGTCACTTAGATAAGGGTTCGAGCTAGCTTTAAAATTATTAATATGATTGAAGTCAATTAGATAAGGGATCAAGCTAGCTTTAGAATGGGACTGGAGATATCAAACTTTGAGAAGATGTCATTGACAATTATGATGAGTGATGCAATTAGTCAATAAATGCGAGGTTCTGTGCAATCTATTCATGCAACAACACAACAACCTCACATCCTTACCAATTCAATCTAGTAAGGGTCCCCGAAAAGTGATATGCTTTAGGCGAACTCTCAGATTCTTTCCAGATCCAAGAGATACATCCATTTTCAACCTGTTTGGGTGGCCATTAGTCTGTGCAGAACTGAAGAATGGCCGTGCGTGCACTTCTGTCTCACATAAGAGCCTAACATAAAGTCCCTGGAATGCTGGAAAGACGCCAAATGTTCCCTGAATGGCTCCATGTGATGTTGCCACGGCATGATCTGGAGAAATCATGGAGATTCAAATCCCGCTGGTAGTTGATTGCTTGACCTAACGTAAAACTTATGATCAATTAGGCAAAGTTGAAAAAGTGAGATATATTGTCATCATTGAGAATAGATGGAAAAATGGTCCCATGATTTGTTAACAAAATAACACGACTTCGATTGACAATACCGACGACGCCAAGATGCCATAACAAAAATCAGGTGTGGGTTCACGACTTACATGAACAACACGGCAAGGTCAAATGTTCTTGATAGGTATGCCAAAATGAACAATTGGGCTTCCATTGTTCGCAGGATTGGGATGATTCCTATTGTAATTGGGTGTCATCTGGTGTCTAACATCTGCTGGAAAATTTGTGTGCAGCTGAGCTTTCAACTTAGGTACAGCAATATGTGTGCTTTAAATCCTAAGCAACTCAAAATCAATTCAATAACATATAAATATCCACTCTGTATGAAAGCTTAAGTCCCGACATATTACAAAGTCACCGGAATTCGGAATAAACAGCATACGTACCTCCTCCTCCTCCGGTAGGAAAGATTCCAAGTGAAGGAAGGGCGTTGAGGTCCGTCTCTGTAGGTAGCATTCTGTAACGAGGTGCCCTGACGCTGCAATAGCAACAGCGACAAGCATGATCAAGCACGAGTAAAAGAAAAGGCGCTGAAACAGAATCTGGAATCGAAATTGAGATGAAAAGAAAGGGAAAGGGAAAGGAAAAGGATACCGTTGAGTGTGAGGTGCAGAGAGGAAGGTGTGTTGAGGGAGGGCAACAGTGACAGGGAGAGTGCCACAAATGAAGCCCACCTGCCGGTGCTGCTGGACCTCCAAACTGCCCACGCATTCAGCCTCCACCATGTCCAACTCCCTGCCTTTGCTCTTCCCCTTCCCCTTCCCCTTCCTTCCCCTATCCAACGCGTACATGTTACAACCCTCCATCTTCTACCCTCTACTGACTATCTTCCCTCTTGCCTGTGCCTTCTACTACTCGTCAGAGGACACCTAGCAGCTGCTGCTCTTTCTCTCTTCCCTCTACACAACTTCTAATCCCGTTCACCTTGCTCATTCCATTCTTGCTAATTTCTTAAACTGTAATCTCAACAAGCCAAGCTCTTCAAGACCGACATTTTTTTATTTTTTTTCCTTGTTGTAGAACTACTATCTAGAACATGACGTGCTTTAGCTCGTCACAATTTACAGATTTAGAATTCCTGATGAAAAGTAGTTCTTTCTTTCAGATCAATTAATTTGGATTAAAGTAATAATTACATTTTAGAATATAGATTTAATGATTAAATGCGAAGGGTTAAGTTATGATTGAGCATCCATATTTAATGGTAATTGGCATCAACCAAAACAAGTATATTTTAATTTTCTTTAGATATGATCAAAATAGAACCCTTGAAAAGTCTTTATACAATTTTAAACATTTCGTGAGTATAACGTCCTGTGACTTCAAAATCCAAAGTTATGTTATCATTTTCTAGATAAAAACGATCAAGATGACGTTTTAAAAAATTGTCTAAGGCCTCATTATGTAGTGGGATTGTGTAGTTATGGAGGGGGTTGCAGAGAAATAGTGGGGGTGGCAACCTATAGGAAAGAATATGGCAAGAAACAAGGCATGGGAAGGAAACGCAACAAATGGGTGAATATGTAATGGAGAATAATAGTTGATTTTGTGTCTTGCACTATAAAAAATTGCAAATTGAAGATATTTTTAGATGGCAATTATAAGAGCATATAGAGGGAGACTATGTTGAAGGGAGGAGGTTGAAGAAAGCAACATTAAAAGGAATGTGAAAGGTCGCTTGGAGTACAGAGAGGTTGTTGGCTAGAAGATTATATAAAGAGACATAGGCATAAAATATGAAGGCGGGCAATGCAAAACAAAGAATGGTGTGGCCGAGCTAAACAAAGGAGATTAGAATTGAAGGGAAAATATTTTCATTTGGAACAAGTGGATGTAAAACTCAAAAAAATGTTTAGTTTTGCTTGCAAATATTTGAATTTTTTGTATGAGATTGAATTTGTATTGCAGTTATGAAGATTGATAGTTTCTTTGGAGTTTACATTTTGTGGTTAGTGAATTTTTTTTCTAGTTGACTGTTGATATTTCATGCTTAGTCTTATCATGGGAAATGTTTTGCATCAATAGAATCAGAGATAGAAGATTTTGAGTGTGTAGGTAGATGTGTCATAGGGAGGCAATTTGCACCAGGATTGAGCTTGTGGGTATTGTGGAAAATGTATGCAAGAGGAGTCCCTCATGGTTGGGGTAGAGTTAGAGTTATGAGTAGAGGAAAAAATCCTCCACATGATGTCCTTGTTGATAATTTTATATCCTTGAGAAGGTAAGTTGAAACATTACAAGAAGAAATTAGAAGGGGTTTCGCTCAAAGGAGAGAACTTGAGAGTGAAGAAGATGAAGCTATAGAAAATGACAATGATACAAGTGGTGAAGAAGATGCAACAATAGCAGCAATTGTGAATGATCCTTTGGTGAGGGTATTGTCAAGAATGGGAAAGAGACCAAAGATTTATATCCCTACATTCAGTGGAAATTTGAATCAGAGAGAATTAATTGATTAGATAAATGATGTGGAAGAGTTTTGAATTCAAGAAGAAGTTGAGGACCCTACCATAGTGAGATTTGCAAACACTAGGTTGAAGGGACATGCCTCGGTTTGGTGGAAAGAGGAGTAGCTTGAAAGAGGAAGAAGAGGTAAAGACAATATTACTAAATGAGATAGGATGGTGGAGAAATGAGATGACAATTTATTCCAATTTATTATGAATTAGACTTGTTAAAGAAGATGCAAAGTCTCTGACAAGGAGGAAGAACGGTGAAAGAATATACAAAAAAAATTCATAGGCTTCTAACCCAAACTAGTCATTCAAAGGCCAACAAAGAGAAGTTAGCATATTACGTTAGTGGGTTGAAACCAAATCTACAAGAAAAGATGACTTTGGTGAGATATTACACAATGAAAGATGTATACTAGCTTGTCTTGAATATTGAAGAAAGATTGAACAAGAAATTTGAGAACAAGCAAAGAAGAAGAGGTTGAGATGAAAAGAAAGAGGGGACGTCGTATGGAGATTGGGATGAGGATTTAAATCAGAAAAATTAAAAAAATCAGGACCAAGGCAACAATGAAATTCAAAGATATGAGGATCCGCATGGTTCTAGAGATCAAAGTTCAAGGGGTAGAGGAAGATTCGGTAAAGGATTTGGAAGAGGAAATTGCAAGATAACTTGTTATGGATGTGAAGAAGGACATAAATCATATGAATGTTCAAAACATAGAAACACAAGAAAAATAAATGAAGTCAAAGTGAGAGTTGCAAATGTGAATGAGGAAGATGTTAAGTCATCACAATCAAAAGATGCAAAAAATGGAGAAACACTTGTTACAAGAAGAGTTGTGATGAATACAAGATAAGAATCGGTTCAAAATAAAAGTTTATTCAGACAAGATGCAAGTGTAAGGGTAAGGTATGCAATTTCATTATTGATGGTGGAAGTACAAACAATCTTGTTTCAAAAGAAATGGTAAGCAACTTGCAGTTAGAAAGAAAAAGACACCTACATCAGTATTAGGTTGCTTGAATGTAGGATAATCGAAAAGTTATGGTGAGTGAACAATGTTTAGTTAAATTTATGATAGGAGATTACCATGATAAGGTCTTGTGTGATATTATGTCAATGTATGTTTGTAATATGTTATTGGGAAGACCGTGGCAGTTCAACTATAAGACAATGCACGAAGGTTATGCAAACACATACACATTGATGAAGGATGGAATTTGACACAAATTCAAACCCTTGAGTAAGAATAATGAAAAGGTATGTAAAAACACTGGTAAATGTTTCTTTAATGGAGTTAAACAATCAATAAAAGAGGATAAAGGTGAAGATTATGATTTTATCATACAAGTTGTAGCGGTGTTGATTACATTTCGGAAGGGCGGAATGACAATTTTAGTAGAGAAGAAAAAAGAGGTAAAATCTTTTTTTTTTAGAACATTGTTGAATCTAATTTATTTAAGGAAGATAATGTTACAATAGAGAAGGATATTTTAGAAATTAACACATTGGTAAATAAAGATACATGTGACGAAGAAGATGAACAAGTGAAGGTTGAGCTGTTTGATGATCTCTTGCTTGATAAAGAGATTGTTGAAGATGAAAGTTTTATAACTAATAGTTTGTTGCAGGATGGGAAAGAAGAATCCCTTGGTTGATTTTCCAACATTGATGTGAATATAGAAGAGGAAAATTTTGCAGCAAAACGTAGTATTTTGGAAGGCATGAAAAAAGGCAAACATGGTGTTACCATAGAGACGGATGAAGAACAAGTTTGGAATGGTTTCAAGGGATGAGGTTTTGCAAATTTTTTATTGTTTAACTCAATGGAATGCCATAGAAGCTTTTGATTTTCTAGAGTTTCCTAGTGCATGTTGGTGGAAAATGGATTATGTAACACAAGGAAGAAAAAGAGGAAAAGTGAAGAATGGGAGAGACATCAAATTATAGGGGAAACTAGATATATTGAGGAAGATGAGGTGGAGAAGTGGATCCAAAACAAGCACAAGGTCTACAAATTTTTATGAGATTGACTTAGGAAAAATTTTACTCTACTATGGGTGTCTGACGTAGGAGCATCCACAACTACTGCTAATTGGGATCAACCAAAACAAGCATATTTTGATTTTCTTTGGATATGTTCAACATAGAATCGTTGAAAAGACTTTAAACAATTTTAAGCATTTGGCGAGTGTAACGCCAATTTCCCAACATTTTCAAGCATCCTCATAGCTTGGAAATCCACATTTGTGTTATCATTTTCTTAGTAAAAATGGTCACTTGACAAGGTTCAAAAAACTCTTAAGGCAATACATGGTGGGACTACGTAGTTATGGAGGGGGCTACATAAGTTAAGATAGTGGAGACAAATGAAACCAAGGCCCCGATAAATTGAATATGGAGTAAAGAAATAGTGGAGGTGGCAACTCGTGGGAAATAATATGATAAGGAACAAGGTAATGGGAAGGAAGCACAACATATGGGTGAATATGTAGTGGAGAATAATAATTGATTTGGTGTCTTGCACTATAAAAAATTACAGATTGAATATATTTTGAGATGGAAATTATGAGATCATAGGGATGTGGATTGTGTTGAAGGGAGGAGGTTGGAGAGACCAACATTAAAGGAAATGTGAAAGGTTTCTTGGAAGGAAGAGAGGTTGCAAGCTAGAAGATTAGATAAAGAGATAAAGGCATAGAATACGAAGGTAATCAATGTAAAACAAAGAACAGTGTGGGTAAGCTAAACATAGTAGATAAGAATTAAAGGAAAGATGTTTTCATTTTGTAGAAGTGGATGTAAAACTCAATAAAGTGTAAATATTTGAAATTTTTTGTATGAGATTGAATTGGTATTTTGTCTATGAAGATTTATAGCTTCAGAGTCTACCATTCGTGGTTAGTGAATTTATTTTCTAGCTAAGTGTCGGTGTTGCATGCTTGGGCTTATCGTGAATAGTATTTTACAGCAAGTTATTTAGTGTTAGAATGAATTGATTTAGAGTAAATTATCAATTGTAAGTTGGAATGATAAATTGAATAATTAAATATAAAAGAGGTTAAGATATTTATTTTTTAAAAAGGAATTTGAATGGGCGAATTTTATATTATATTGAAATTTATTTATCTACATATTAAAAATGGATTCTTGGTATTTGTATATCATATTATAATCTTAATTTTTTAGATTTTTTATTGGTC
>MU226973.1:1792733-1821874 GCA_018584345.1 Thuja plicata | reverse complement strand
TATATATATATATATATATATATATTTCTAGCATAGTATGCACCCTCACTGTATAATATATCAAATTTATGCAATGTACTAACTATTAAAACATATTTGTTTAGTTGTAGAAATGATCAAATCCAATACTCTTTGATCATGCAAATTTTCCAGGATGTTGCTAAAGAATTTAGACTCATTTCAATACTCTGAATTGAAAATTCTTAGAATGATGCTTCTTGAAATCTAAGATTTTTTTATAAATGATCAATGATAATTAAATATACATTAAATATCTTAAAATATCAAAAGATAGTATTTAATTTGTGTACTAAGTCAATGTATGACATGGAAGAAATTGGTAGGGTCAACAAAATTTTAATTTTAGTCATTGAAAGTTGAGGGTCAATTTTGTATATGGTGTGAGACCAATCACATACCCTGTGATATTGAAATAGGACATGGAAATGTTTTTTTATCGGTGATATTTGATATATTTAATTGATTTTAGAATAAAGTTTTACATATAATGCCACTTCTATTTGGCATAATTAGACTTTTACCCACCTATAGAGTTCCACATTCAACTTCGTCTGACCCTTGCAAGCGTCAACAAAACATGGCATAAACATCTGTAAACTACATGTACACTATATACGTTTAACCTAATACCCTTCTCTGCTCCACCTTATAGACATACACATATTATGACAATTGTAAAACATGCCCGTTCCTAAAAAAATTGGGCCGACTAGACCAAAGACAACATCATTTCAAAACCAAAATTTACAGAACAAGGGCATCTCACCCTACCCAGTTCTTCATCATTTCTTCCTTGGACTAATTTGGAATGAACATCCTACCACGAGTGTCAACCCTTTTTTTATTTCCTCTTTGGCTTGATAGCATCCTCATGCCATCATCTAGCCGCAACTTTGTAGTCAATTTCCTCGTAGTCAATTTCACCTTCCTTGGCCTCTCAGTTTCCAAGCACTCCATTTCCTCCTCCGCCTCTTGCATATATGTCACCAAACCTTCCCAACCACCCCACGTGGCTTCAATCTATTTCTTTTTTGGTTTTGAAGAGCTCCAAAGAATGAATGGTTGAAACTCTATGTTCACACCCTCCACAACCTGACATGGATCATCCCCTATCAAAATCCTAACCCCTAGTTCAGCTCGTCCCAAAATTGGGATCATCCCTCCTGACCACTCTAACTTAACACAAAGATGCATAGCCTTTAGTTCCTCCTCTCTACTACCCAATTTAAGTGCCCAAGAAAGAAAAAGGGAGGATATCTCTAGGTTAGTCATTGGCCTTAGGTCAGTTCTCAAAAACTCATCACCTAATAGTTGCATTATACATCCCCAAAATCTATCATCATCAAATTTAAAAACTCCTCGCAACCTTCGAAGAGTGTTTTCACCTCTAAAAGTCGTCAATTGATTTGATGAGTTGATAGATAAATTTTCCTCCATCTTCTATGTTCTGTCATTTTCTCTACTTGCCAAAGTTGCTTTCAGTGAAAATGTCTTGGACTTAAAACAAATTTTATGGTCACTTTCCATAAAATGCTAGAAGCCACTCGAAATAACACCTTGATCTTATGCCATGACGTAGATATGGTTAGATGATGATGATAGCATCATCAATCATTCAACATTTTTGGACAGACATTTTATAAGGCATGTCAACATATGATTGAGACTCTCCTTCATAGTTTATAAAACTAAAGGCCTCTTCAACACCTTTTCTAGAATAAGACCACCCATCCTAACCATACAAAAAAAATCTCCTTTCATGCAATGCCATTCGCTTTATGTTAAAGAGTCAACTTTCAATCCCCTAAAATCTTTTAGTTACTCCTCCATAGTCTAATTTGATAATGTCATCCCCAAATTTGATAACTTGTCTAATACATCAATTGCCTCCCGCAATACATGAGTAACTTTTAATTCATCGAAAGTCTCTAATATCATCGTAATCCTTCGAATGTATTTGTTCAAATGCCATGTTCCAGATTCACCTTTTATGATTGTGTTGATGATAATCTATGAGTCCCTCTCCAAATTTAGTTTCCTCACCCCCAATTTCATTTCCATTTTGATAGCAAGAACTGCAGCCAAACTCTCTGCTTCATTATTCATGTTTGTTGAGAGCCTCTTTGCTCCAATAAGCTTTATATTTCTTTCATCATCCCTTGCCATGAAGCCTACCCCTGATAGACTTGGATTACCCTTAGAGGCCCTGTCAAAATTGACTTTAGTCCACCCTTTATCTAGGGGTCTCCAAGAAACCATCTTTACCTTTACTGATAGAGTTTGAACCCTAGTAGGCCCATGAACATGCAGAACATGGAAATATTAATGTCAAGGTCATGAGTGATTATCTAGATATGGATGAAAATCTCAGGTATACTAAATGTCAAATGTATGAATATTGCATAGAAACAAATAATATTAGATCAAACATGTAAGAGTATTTAGAGATGAGAGTATGTGATGTTTCGAGTATGAATTAAGTAGAGGTGATTTGGCTGAGCTTATATTTTGAAGTCGCAAACATTTAGTTTTGGTTCATAAGAATTTTATCCCTAACTCATTAAATTAAATAAGATTTCAATTTAACTACAATGTATATATTAAAATATTTCAAATATTAAAACTTGAGCAAATATAATGGTAAAAGTAAATCAACATAGAGAAGATTTTTTTTTTATTGGTGATTGTTTTTTACTGGAGCGATGAACCAATGGGGTCACATTGGGGGACCCCATCCCCGTGGTTATATATTTACTATTATTGAGACATTAACACCTCTTAGATATATCTCTTGCAAATATCTATACTACTCTTCTTATCACTCTGAAGTTATTTCTCCCTTATATCTCCCCTCCTTATCTCTCTGTGAAACTATATATCTCTCCAACCACTACTCACTATGGTTGATAGAGCGCCTCCTTATCATTCCTCATCTCCTTATCCCTCCATGAATCATTATCTCTCCATCTCTATAATCACCATAGCTCTTTATCTATCCTTAACTCTTAGCACTCATGTCCAATCTCCTACAACTAGAAACATCATCCCTGATCATTCCTCTTTGCTACCTCTATTAGCGGCTCTCCTACATCATGTTAGCTAAATCATCATTGTTGCACACCATCTCATGTACAACCTCACCAAATGGAACTGTGTGTCATCCTATAGTCTCCACATGGTTTCTGCCTCGTACACGTGTGGTCTAGGCAACTTGGTGGGTCTTGAAATCTTGATCACCCTATCAATAGGGTTCATGACAATCGTCACACTACAGGGTCATCTCCAATATAGAGAAGAAATTAATGAAATCATATATATATATATATATATATATATATATATATATAAACTTGAGAAAATATATAAGGGTAAAAGTAAATCAACATAGAGAAGATATTTATTTATTTTTTATTGGTGATTTTGTTTACAGGAGAGATGAACAAATGGGGTCACATTGGGGGACCCTATCCCCATGGTTATATATTTACTATTGTTGAGACATTAACACCTCCTAGATCTATCTCTTGCAAACATCTATACTAATCTTCAAGTGATAAGAAGAGTAGTATAGATATTTGCAAGAGATAGATCTAGGAGGTGTTAATGTCTCAACAATAGTAAATATATAACCACAGGGATGGGGTCCCCAAATGTGACCCCATTCAAGAATAACATAAGTAAATCTAATTAAATACTACATGTAAATTATAAAAGAATAATTATATAATTAGTAATAGTTATTATTTAACTTATTCCACATCTTTACTTAGAGATATTGTAGAATGGAATAAATGCTTATTAGAAAATCAAGATTAAATTTAACTTATTATCTTTAGATTATTTAGAGAAATAAAATTATAGAAGTGCGACATTTTTATATTAAAAATATCACAAAATTAAAAAAAACAAATATATTATACATAGGATTTGAGGAGGCTTTAAGAGCTTTAATAAAGATTAAGATTTGAAGGTTATTCACCCAAATTTCAACAAAGATTTAGAATAACGTAAAAAAAGTAAGAGCTTATTCCATTAACTAATTTATTCTTTTGCATAAAAAACATGAAAGTTAAGCTTAAAAAATTAAAATAATGATTATATGCATGTATGTTTGTATGTATGTAGAAAAAGAAGATGGTATGAAATAATATATGTGAAAAAATCAATGAGAATAATAATGAATCATTCAATTTTGGTAACAAGGTTTGGAAATTTATTAATGGTTATTCTAAACAGCTAAATTTCAAAATTTAGATATAACTTCATTAAACCTTAGAGTTAGAAGAAATTAGGAAAGTGAAATCTTTCACATTATTAAGTGAATTGAAGACTAGGTTATGTATGAATGGTAAATTGGAATTGAATTCATGTGTACATGATAAAATGATATTTATGAATGTTGTGTGTGTTGATATGTATCCTTACTAATTTGATTTACGTGTATATTTTATAAATTGCGCCTTTAGTGGAAGTGTGTTTGACTTGATGTTTTGGTACTAATTTGGTATAGTCAATTTTGAAATCACGAATGAGTGTTTATTATTGAGTTTTCATTAAGGTTGCTAGAGGGTGTATATATGTTTTTTTTTTAAATGTGATAATTTATAATTTTACTTTATAATATTTGTGAAAATGTATTTTGCAATTTCCTATGGTTTAAGAAATATAGTATAGATTTCAACTTCATCTAGGAACAAAAGAGATCATGTAGAACAAACCTTAGCAATCATTTCTAAGAAAATATTGTACTTAAAGACAATGTCTTAAGTCTATCACTAATACCCAAGTGACTTAGGATAAGAGTGCCCATCATATAAATTAGATTTATTAGAAATGATAGGAGCACCAATGATGGGTGTGTTGGAGCACTTTGGAAAACAACATGCAAACTAAAAATACACCATAGTGCAAAGAGAAGCAACTCATAATGATGCTATTTCACCAAATTTGAATAATGAAGTGAGATGATAGAAAATGTACAAACACACCAAATATATAATTTAATGTGTGATTAGGAATGAAGTGCCAACTAGATAATTACATGCTAAAAATATTAAATGCACTGTGAATAATATTAAATAATATATTACTAATCTAATAATGTGATATGTCAACCACCCAAGTAAACTTGTGTATGTGAGTGGAATAAAACCACATTCATCACAACACCTCCCTGCATGCAACTTGGGACAAAAGTTATTATGCAAGATGAGTTGTAAGATGGGTCATCGCAACTAGGCATGTTAGGTACCCATGCACAACTACAATGCAATATAGTTCAATCTCTCACAAATGGAGAAAATGGGGAAAAAACCTTATATGAGAAAAATCCTCTCCAAAAGAGAGAACGTGAAGGACTGAGAAGCCTCCAAAAACAAGAACATGAAGAAAATTTCACTAAAGCGTAAAGAAGCTATAGAAAAATGTTAAAACAAGACTGATATGTTGTTGTAACTAAATAAGCTCCTCTAAAAGGATGATGATCAAGATTAAGAAAACAACAATTTTTATGAGTGCCCCAAATGACATTACTCAAATAACTATTAGATAATAACAATAGAAATAAACATCTATCAACTAAAAATATAGATGACACATGAATCTACACCAGTGACCCAAATGATACTACTCAACCAATGCAAATTGAAAATATACAATATTTTGAGGAACCAAGATTAACTAAGGATAGAAGGCTGTCTCCACAAAATAGGAATACAAAAGTGTCTCATAAAACACTCCAAGTGAAACCAAGGAAGCATTAGCACGAACTGTTAGAATCCAACCACCAAGATCCATTGTATGCAAACTAACCTGTTACAAAAGCAAAGATTGGAGACAAAACTTAGAATGATCTAAAAGATAAAAAAAATTCATTCAGAGAGTGAATAATAATTACAAAGAGATCAATCCTTATAAAGGAGATCGAACACTAGAAGGTGGAGAAACCTGGGTTGCATGATAATAATTAATACAAAATTAATTATTATATGCCTAAAGTTTAGCTTAAGTAAACTAGAGATAATTAGTAACTTTAATAATTAAATCAAATGATTTAATTAATAAGATAATTAACTTATTACTCTAACACCCCCTTAAGATAAACTTAGGGAGAAGCTAAAACCTAGAAACAACTACTAAAAGCAGGAAACTTGGGTCTCGGTAACAAGGTTTGATCAGGTACCCAATCACAACCAAATCTCTGTAAAGTGCAGAAATAGAGAAAACCACATGGGAAAAAACTCTACTCCAAAAAGAGATGGAAAAACATGTAGAAAAGAAATGGCTCGAGACTCTCTCAAAACTATATGTACAACCAACCCCCCCATGAGAGAGGATCGAGATGCCAAAGCCCCCTAGAATGATAAAATCCCTGTGTCGATGATTGGACCAATGTGGATCCGCTGCGAAAGAAACAAAGGCCCTGGATGAAGAAGAGGAAACCTTTGAATGTGAGGAGAAACTAGAAGGCCTAGCTGATGCTCAAAAGAGAACGCACGAGACTCCTATAATGGAATCTCTAATGAAGGTGGGCCAATAGATGTGTTCAATCTATCATCTAAGAGGAGATGAATGTCCTCTAATATGTCCTCAACAATTGGACTAGGTGGATCGATGCATGGAGCAATGATGTCAAGTAATGCTGAAGAGGAATCATGCTGAACATATGTAAACTCAACAAGAGTTGGAGGTGTAAAAGTCATAACACTGGTCTCAGGTACATCACATAAGTTCAAGTGACCCGAATTCACCTCAATAGGCTCTGTGAAAAAGGAGAGTTATTCTCTGATAGTGGATATGGTGGACCAAAATGAGAGGAGTACAAGCAAGAAGAATGATCAACTATCCGTGTTTCAACAATATTTCTTGTCTCACTGTCTCTAATGTGTACAGAATCTACAGTAAAATCAAATGTCTTCCCTATCCCACTATGAGTAATATGATAGATAGAGAGAAGGTTAGAGGACAAAGATAGAACACATAGTACATTATAGAATGCACCATCATCAATGTCAATAGAACCTTTCCCACATATAGTCATAACAGTGTTATTCCCTATCAAAATGTGTGGGGTAGGAGAAGCCTCAAAAGATGAGAATAAATCCAGAGAAGATTGCATATGGTGTGAAGCACCTGAATCCAGTAGTCATATAGAAGAGTGTGTAATAGCGGTTGCACATAATGCATGGCCCTTTCTGTTGTCCCATCCATCTATCTGGAATGATGAAGAAGAAGAAGACTTGTGAGAAGGAGAAGAAGGAATATCAATGTTGTTGTTCTGAAGAAGAGCTTGCAAATCAGAATTTTTTTTTGCATATCCATCTATCTTCTTCTCATAACAATAAGACTCATCATGATTGGGCTTTTTACAATAATCACACTGAGGTCTTTCTGTCTTCAATTTTCACCCCTTAGGAGGAGGTGGGCCAAAGGAGCGTTTAGAACTAGAATCTTTCTTAGACTCTATGGTCGATGCTATATATTTTTGCTCTAGCTTCCCTGAAGATGGGTGAGCTACCAATGCATGGTTTTGTCATCCTGTGAGAGAATCAAGCTGAGATAGCTTGTCCTTCTCACGAGTCAAACAATCACAAAACACATCAAATGTAGGCATGTTGAATTGTGAACCCAAAGCATCCATGGTAGAATGGAAGGTAGAAGACAATATTTGAAAGAGACCACGAAGCTTAGAAAGAATCAAGTAAATGTACTATGTATCTGTCTTATTCTTCCCACCCCCCTGCAAGATAGATCTGATAGATTTGAATTTTGTCAAGAAATCCCAAATAGAAGCAAATGTCTCAGGACCCAAAGCTGTCAATTTTGCCTTAACCTGAAGTGCCTTGAACTCATTGACCATGCCAAAGAGAGTCTGAAACTTCTCCCATATATCAAGAGGGGTACCACACCCATCAAGATGGAAGAGCAGACTATCTGAAACATGTAGAGAAAGAACACCCATGACCTCGAAAGGATGATTCAAGATTGGTTGAATGATGTCTAAACAAGACCATAACCCTCATGATCGGAGAAGTTGAGTCATGTGGGATTTCCATACATGGAAATTATGAGGAGTGAGAAGCTCAATTGATGTTGAGTCTACCATTGTATAAGGAGAGATAGTGCAATAAATGCTTCAAAATGAATGAGAAAATACCTTAATAATTTCTCTAGAAAAAGAGTCTCATATCTGAAGAGAGCTTGTCAAGAGCTTTCTGACGACTATTCGTGAGTAAAAAATGGAGTCTATATACTCATTCTAGAGGCCTGGAAGCGTTAAAAAAGAAGTCCCCTCTTTGATTGGAAAAAAGACCAGTGAAACAACAAAATTTGGAAATGAAACCCCTGCCAAAATCTTCATCTCAGAAATAGCTTTCCGACGCTATCTTGTTTGAAAACATGACCTCTATTTGCTCAAGTAATGAGCAAAATAACAGAAGGAGGTGAAAGGAGCTTGGAAAAGAAAATAAAAATAAAAAATAAGCCCTTGGGGGATGGAAGCCTGGCGGGCAGTCGCGTGGGTGACCGCAGACGTTAAGGGTAGCGTGGCCCATCGGCGGCGGTTTGGACCGTTGTGGCTAAGTCGCTAGCGGTTGTCACTGGTGGTCGACGGAGCGGCCGATGCGGTCAACCTATGACTAGCGGTCGGCGGAGCGGGTGAGGTAGACTGGCGGTGGCCGGTGATGACTGCCAGTGGCTTATAGTGATCCATGGGCAGTGTGGGAGCTTCTTGGCAGTGAGCCAGTGGCCGCTGGGTGGCGTGGGTAGTTCCTGTTGAAAATAAATTAAAAGGTTAATTATTTTATTTTATTTTTTATTTATTTTTTCTTGATTTACATGCCAAGGCAGTATAGGCAAAAAAATTGCCACAGAATGCAACTTTAGCCAAAATGGACATGTCGTATATGGAAATAGGGGTTTTTGGGCCTTTTGAGCATAGTTGTTAGGTCAGTTTGTGCTCAAAGTGATATGAAAAAATCCCCTTCCAGATCCACAATAAAAATAGTAGAAAACCTTGAAACCCTCAAAGCTCCAAAAAATCTTCAAAAACTCAAGAATGGGCTGCAACAACAAGGCTCAGATACCATGTTAGAATTCAAAGAATTCAACCATTAGATCCATTGTATGAAAAATAACCTATTACAAAAGCAAAGATTGGAGACAAAACTCGGAATGATCTAAAAGATAAAATATTCATTCAGAGAGGGAATAATAATTACAAAGAGATCAATCCTTATAAAGGAGATTGAACACCAAAAGGTACAGAAACCTAGGTTGCATGATAATAATTAATAAAGAATTAATTATTATATGCCTAAAGTTTAGCTTGAGTAAACTAGAGATAATAAGTGACTTTAATAATTAAATCAAATGATTTAATCAATAAGAGAATTAACTTATTACTCTAGCACAAACATCATAATGTCACCCATAATGCTTACTAGGGAGGGACATGACAAGTTCACTAAAGTTGTGTGTCAACAACCAATGCACAAAAGAAGATATAGAATTTGAAGTGACCAAGCGAACACCTACAATTGAAAAAAGGGTGTACAACAACAAAGCACATATGCATGAGGAAAGACTCCTAGAGATTTTATTGTTGTCGTAGATGTTAGAATAATAAGTTAATTCAGTTATTCATTAAATCTTTTTTATTTAATTAATAAGTCTCTTATTATCTCTAGTTTACTTAAGCTAAACTTTAGGCATGTAATAATTAGTTCTTTTATTAATTATTATCACGCAACCTAGGTTTCTCCCTTTTAGGGTTTTGATCACCTTTATAAGGTTTGATCTCTTTGTAATTATTCTAAACTCGGTGAATTATTTGAGGATGCTATTGTATTGAGGGTTTTCTCTCCATTGTTTACATAATATGTTTCCTCTTTCATCGATCTATTATTCCTGGCCTCCATAGCTTTTGCTTCTCTCTTTCTGTGATAGGTATGCATGCAAGTGATTCTTGGGAGTCGTATGGTTGAGTTTTAATCAACTCCAATATGGTATCAAAGCTCCATATCTTCATGCACATGTTCTCTTCATGAGATATTTGGCCCTGTTCTTCAGATCTGTGTATTCAAGAGTTTTATTTTAGATTTTTGTGGATCTGCGGGGGAGTTTGTTTTTGGAGCACGTTGGGCTCAAATGAACCTCACTATTGCACTCAAAAGGCCCCAAAACCCCTATTTTTATACGAGGCACATCCAATTTGGACACAGCTGTATTTTGAGGAAAAATTCTTTTTTCCCATACGACCCTTTTCTAGGCATGGTTTTCAAGGTGGCAGACAAAAAAAATTCAATTCTTTTTCTTGGGACCTCCACCAATTTCGGTTGGAATTTTGGCAATCCTGCCATATTTAGTGGCATCACCAGATTTAGTGGAGCTCCACCAGATTTAGCCAAGATTTCTTTGGGTTCTTCATGTATTGGAGCCCTCTTTGGTTTTTTTCTCGTATCTTGAGCAAAAAGAGGCATTTTTGGCCAAACGAGATATCGTCGAAAAGCTAGTTCCAAGCCCGATCTGATTTGCAAGTTTGGTTTTATGATTTGACAGTCTTGTAGGGTTTTTTTTAGTCAAAGTCAGGGTTCCTTTTTGCACTATGGGATCCATATCTTGCTCATTTGGGGTCCATTTTTCTACTTTTTCACATCGTTGGAAAGTTAGTTTTGTGCTCTTTCTTTTGGTGTGGGTCCCATTTCCAGAATCTGCTCCAAGTATATTTTATTCATTCTTTTGCATTTTTGTAATCTGGTGGATATGTTGGATGTTTCAGGTCCTGAGATCATTTTCCTTGCATGGGGTGACTCCTTTTTAGTTGTTACTTATGTTCTTATATATATTTTTCATTCCTAAGCATTGTAGACATCTATTTTTGTAGCATTTCTTTTTTACAAATGCATTGAAATAAAGTGTTATCTGTTGCATACATAGGACCTTGCTGTTAGAATAACTAAGAGGGGGGGGGGGGGGGAATAAGTGGCNAAGAGGGGGGGGGGGGGTGAATCAGTGGCCTCAAAAATTAATCCTTAAATCAACCCACATAACTTATTACCACATTTATAAGCCTCTAGTTATCTTCAGTCCTACAAGATTATTGCCTTGAAATATTAATAATAGATAACTACTGCTCGGATTACTCTTTCAAACCTTATTCTTACTTTTACCGATTAGCAGTCTTTCTATTTACCAAAATACAATAAATAACTAGTGTAGACCAATCAATCTAGATTTACTTATGTGAAATGCAAAACAATAAAGTAATGACTCATAAACACATTAACACATGGATTTTTAATGTGGAAACCCTATTAAGAGAAATTACCACTAGGACCAGTAACCCAAATTTTCACTCTTCTGAAGTGAGCTCGGTGAAGAGCCAACCCTGTTAAAGGTTACAAACACACTATTAGGTGTGACCTTGTTAGAGGATTTAAATAAATAGTTTGTCACTTTGTATCTGGCATCTAATGCTACCTTGATCAAACACTCACTTGGCATGTCAATAGGTATCGGGCATATCCAATGCTACTTTGTATGATCAAACTTTTTGATGCTCCTTGGGATGTATCTCAATTAGAAAAGACTTTTAAGTCCTGCTCGATTAAGAGACTTGATGCTTCAATGGTTAAATTGAAACATTAAATTGATTTGTTCACATATACAACTTGAATTGCATATTTTTCAGATCTATTGTAAGTGCATTACCTTTCTGATCAATGTTATTAATGCAATACCTTTGCTCCACACTGTTCTTCTTTATGATGTTGTATCACTGTTCGTCGGTGTCTGTAGAATTTATCTCTTTCCTTAGCTTAATTGATCAGGTCTGAATGAAGACTTTTTTCTCCTTTAGAATCTCTTCAGCATCTATTCTCTTGTCACTCCCCTAATTCACTTTTGAATTAGCTTGTCTCTTATAGAGACATGATTTCACCGTTTCTTGGCTTTCTTGATCTTGGCGTGATCCACAATTCTTGCTAATTAGATTTAAAGAAAAAATCTTGTTTTATTTCATAGAGATCTTCTTGCCAACTGGACTAAGCAGCTTTAAATCCTTTACTTATCTATGGCTTTATTTGTCGATTTTAACAATGATAAGTACAAGTTAAGTCTATATTTAGCTCTTGATAGCTAAGCCTTTTGTCATTTCTGAACTCTTTGTTCTATTGGTCAATACTTCAGTTAGTCGTTGGTGACAACTGACTGTTTCCTTGGTGAGACTTCAGTTGTCTTCAGGATCTCCGTCCTATTGTCTATCCATTAGGAAACACTGTAAATCTATCCGTCGGGTTACACTGTAACTTTGCTCGTCGGGTAACACTGTGACTTTGCTCATCAGTAATGTTGTGCTTTTGCTCATTGGGTAACACTATGACTTTGCTCTCATTGGTTTACTCTGTCTGTCAGTGTATATAGTCACTTTGTGAATACTTAACTTTTATGCATTACTGAGAGCATAGCCTTTGATTCATCGGTTTTTTGAAGTCTTTAGTAGTATGACTATACATATTATATCAAGTTGACATCAATGATAATACAATTCATTAACTGATTTAATGTCTTGCATTAACTTTCTGTTTCTCAGTGATCATCAACTTAACATCTTCAAACATTCAATGAGTTATAGTTCATCAATCCCTCCCTTTGGCATTGATGGCAACACACTACATTATCACACTATATTATCACTAATACAATATGAAATATAACAGTTGAAGTTCATCAAAATACCAATCTTATGTACTATAATCGATACAAATATCTAGTCCTCGGTAAGCTCACATAGCTTAGATTTTATTCTTGCAGCTCTCTTTCTGTCTTCAATCCCTTCTCTAGATAGATGTAGAATCTTTCTTCTTTTGATGTGATGTGTTCTCTTCTTGTGTCAAACTCTCTCCCTTTGACTGTTCTTTTCTTTTGATGTCTCTTTTCTCTCTTGTCACCAACCTCTCCCTTTGTATGTACTCTCCCTTTCTGGTTACATCTCTCCCTTTGGATAATGTAATAATGGATATAATCTCTCCCTTTGACAGTAATGCCAAACAAATATTTGACAGTAATGCCAAACAATCCTTTCTATCCATAATATACTCCTTGAATTTCCCAATCCATCAGCAATATAACAACTCTGGTGCTTGGAGTAGATAAATACCTTGTTGTGTACATATGTATCTTTGAAGTCCATCTCTTTGCTTGCATCAACATGAATGATATTCTGATAATATATAGGGTGATGCAGCCTTCTAGTCATCTTACTAACTAGTAGACAAGGGTCTGACGCCTAGTCTCTTTCTTAAGTACTCAAATGTATCCTTGGGTAGTGGCTTGGTGAAGATATCAACTAATTGTTCTTTTGATTGCACATACTCAAGTATCACCTCCTTTCTTGAACTTGTTCTCTTAAATAATGATATTTGATAGCAATATGCTTTGTCTTAGCATGCATGACTGGATTCTTGGAAATGTTAATTGTACTGGTATTATCACAATAGATAATTACTGGTTCAATAATTTTCATATGCATACCTTCTAGTAACGGTTTGATCCATGCAATATTTGAGCAGTTTGCAGCAGAAGCAACATACTCTGCTTCTGCAGTAGACTAAGAGATGCATCCTTGCTTCTTGCTGATCCATGTGACAAGTTTGTCACCCATAAAGAATGCTCCTCCAGCTGTTCTTTTTCGGTCATCAATGTTTCCAGCCCAATCAGTGTCGGTAAAGACCTTAAGTTCAAATTTGCCTTCTCTTCTATACCATAAGCCATAGTCCTCGGTATTGTTCAAATATCTTAGGATTCTTTTCACAGCAGTCATATGTGATTCCCTGGGATTAGCAGAAAATATTGCAACTATTCCTACTGCATGTGCAATATCTAGTCTAGTATGTACAACATACATGAGTTTGCCAATCATTGATCTGTACAAAGTCTGATTTACCTCAGGTGTCTTGTCCTCCTTTGTCAGCTTACATCCAGTTGCCATCGGTGTTCCAACTAGCTTGGAATCTTCCATCTTGAATATTTTCAGTACTTCCTTGATGTATTTGGATTGTGTAATGAAAATACCTTCATTTTGTTGCATGATCCGTAGACCAAGAAATAACTTGATCTCTCCAAACATGGACATCTCAAACTCTTTTCTCATTTAATTTACAAATGATTTGCATAGCATATCATTGCCTCTAAATATGATGTCATCAACAAATATTTCAGCAATCAAAATGTTAGCTTCAGTATCTTCCTTCAAATAAAGATTACTATTTTCACTAGTTCTTACAAATCCAATACTTATGAGATAGGAATGAAGTCTTTCATACCAGGCTCTTGGTGCTTGTTTCAATCCATGCAAGGCTTTGTGTAGTCTACATACTATGTTACTCTTGTTTGGATCAACAAACCCTTCTGGTTGTTCAATGTACACCTCTTCCTCAAGTATTCCATTTAGGAATGCAGACTTGACATCCATCTGGTATACCTTGAATCCTTTAAATGCAGCATAAGCAAGTAATATTCTCACTCCTTATAGCCTAGCAACAGGTCCAAAGGTTTCTCCATTTTCAATCCCTTCTTCTTGTGCATACCCCTCGCATACTAGTCTTGCTTTGTTTCTGGTGACTTTTCCATTCTCATTTAGCTTATTTCTGAATATCCATTTTGTATCGATGACATTCTTGTCATCTAGTCTCGGTACAAGTGTCCATGTCTTGTTTTTCTCAATCTGCTCAATTTATTCATTCATAGAACTAATCCATGCTTCTTTATCCAGTGCAACATTGACAGATTTTGGCTCAAAATCACAAATTAGACATCTTGTGTTTAGAGACTTACTTCTGGTTCTCATACCAGCCCTCTTGTCTCCAATGATCTAGTTTTGTGGATGGTTCCTTCTGATATATCTGGCAAGTACATGTTCAATTCTTTGTCTATCATCTTGATCATCATTTTTTCCTTCATTCTAATCTTCATCGCTTAGTACATCATCTTGAGCAATATCCTAATTTTTGGTATTTGCAGCCCGATGCTCAGGTGCTATATTCTGTTGCTCGAGAGCTATACATTTTTGTTCAGGTAGAGTGTCAGGTTCTTCATTGTAAACAAACCTGTTGTAGTCCTCTAGTTATTTTGTGCTTTCCTTTTCATTCTTCTCTGCAAATTCATCTATCTTTACATTTGCACTTTCAACAATTTTGTTAGAGGCTTTATTGAGACATTTATAGGCCTTGCTCTTGGTGGAATACCCTAGAAAGATACCTTCATCACTTTTGGAGTCAAGCTTTCCATTTATATCATCTTTTAAGCTATAGCATTGACTACTAAAGATTTTGAAGTAACTTACATTGGGTGTGTAACCATACCATAGCTCATAGGGTGTCTTCTTGGTGTATTTCTTTAATTGTACTCTATTCAATGTGTAAATAGTAGTACTGACAACTTCTCTCTAGAAGATTTGGGTGATGCCTTTCTCTATCATCTAGCACACCTCCAACTCCTCAAATAGCATTAACTACCTCTTTGATTCTTGTGTTGTACTGTGTGATGTTTTCACCTTCTTTCATTATGAGATCATCAAACTTTCCTCTAAGGATTTCTGCCTTGGCTCTCAGAACATTTATATCACCACCATGTACAAGCTTCAATTTATCCCACATTTGCTTTGCAGTTGTGCATGTTTTGACATCTTCAAATTCAACATCAGAGAGTGAGGAAGCAAGCTCTATTATCATGCAGTTGTGCTCATGCTTCTCTCTCATTTGTTCAACTGTGAGTGCTCATGTGGGCAACACATATTCAGTATCTAAGTATTGAGTAACATCATTTCCAATACCTTATAAGTGGAGTCTTATCTTTATTTGACATGAAGCAAAGTTGTCTTTGTTCAACTTGGGCACATCTTGTCTATTCATCTTGTGATCTTTAGCTTAGGCCTTGAAACCTTCCTTCTAAGCACACAAGCTTTGATACCAATTGTTAGAATAACTGAGAGGGGGGGGGGGAGGGGGTGAATTAGTGGCCTCAAAAATTAATCCTTAAATCAACCCACATAACTCATTACCACATTTATAAGCCTCTAGTTATCTTCAGTCTTACAAGATGATTGCCTTGAAATATTAATAACAAATAACTACTACTCGGATTACTCTTTCAAACCTTATTTTTACTTTTACCGATTAGCAATCTTTCTATTTACCAAAATATAGTAAATAACTAGTGTATACCAATCAATCCATATTTACTTATGTAAAATGCAAAACAATAAAGTAATGACTCATAAACACATTAACACATGGATTTTTAATGTGGAAACCCTGTTAAGGGAAAAAACTACTGGGACCGGTAACCCAAATTTTCACTCTTCTAAAGTGAGCTCAGTGAAGAGCCAACCCTGTTAAAGGTTACAAACACACTGTTAGGTGTGACCTTGTTAGAGGATTTAAATGATTAGTTTGTCACTTAGTATCTGGCATCTAATGCTACCATCCTTGATCAAACACTCACTTGGCCTGTCAATAGGTATCGGGCATATCTAATACTACTTTGTATGATCAAACTTTTTGATTCTTCTTGGGATGTATCTCAATTAGAAAAATACTTTTATTTCCTGCTTGATTAAGAGACCTGATGCTTCAATGGTTAAATTGAAACATTAAATTGATTTGTTCACATATACAACTTGAATTGTAGATTTTCAGATCTATTGTAAGTGCATTACCTTTCTGATCAATGTTAACAATTCAATACCTTTGCTCCACACTATTCTGCTCTGTGACGTTGTATCATTGTTCATCGATGTTTGCAGAATTTAGCTCTTTCCTTAGCTTGATTAATTAGGTCTGAATGAAGACTTTCTTTTCCTTCAAAATCTCTTCAGCATCTATTCTCTTATCACTCCCCTAATTCACTTTTGAATCAGCTTGTCTCTTATATAGATATGATTTCACCATTTCTTGGCTTTCTTGATCTTGGCGTGATCCACAATTCTCACCAATTAGATTTAAATAAAAACTCATGTTTTATCTCGTAGAGATCTTCTTGCCAACTGGACTAAGCAACTTTAAATCCTTTACATATCTATGGCTTTATCTTGTCGATTAAAATAATGATAAGTACCAGTTAAGTCTATATTTAGCTCTTGACAGCTAAGCCTTTTGTCATTTTTGAACTCTTTGTTTTGTCAGTCAATACTTTAGTTAGTCATCGGTGACAACTGACTATTTCATCAGTGAGACTTTAGTTGTCTTCAGGATCTCTGTCATGTTGTCTATCTGTCAAGCAACACTGTAAATCTGTCCGTCGGGTTACACTGTAACTTTGCTCGTCGGGTAACACTGTGACTTTGCTCATCAGTAATGCTGTGTTTTTTCTTGTCGGGTAATACTATGACTTTTCTCTCAATGGTTTTGAACTTTTCATCAGTGTGCACTCCGTCGGTGTATACAGTCACTTTGTGAAAACTTAACTTTTATGCATTATTGATAGCATAGCCTTTGATTCATTGGTTCTTTGAAGTCTTTAGTAGTATGACCATACAGATTATATCAAGTTGACATCAATGACAATACAATTCATTAACTAATTTAATGTCTTGCATTAACTTTCTATGTCTTGGTGATCATCAACTTAACATCTTCAAACATTCAATCAGTTATAGTCCATCACTTGCACATTTTGTGCCTATTTGTACTTGCACTCCATTATAAAGTGTCATGAGGGGGTTTGATGTTTTCTTTGTTTGTCATATACCTTTGTCAAGTGAGTGTTCCTTCCATGACATTAGCCTCATGATGTTTCTCAAGAGAGTGATCACCCTCGACACCATCCTTTATATGTGTTTGTACTTTCTTCCACATGTTCTATATTCCTGGCTCTTCGTCATGCAGTTGTTCTTGGCAGTATGGTTCAGTGTACCTGTCATGCCTCTCCCTGCTCAACATTATGGGGGGTATCTCCTGTTGGTTCTAATGCTTCCTTGGTTCGATGGAGTGAGCTATGTATTCAATATTTGTTCCTATGTACTAGGTGGATGTAGTGGTAGGGTACCTATGCATTTTGGCGAGATGGATCATTTACCATATGGAAACTCTTTCATTCCTATTTTGGAGGCATCCTTCCATCTATTGATCAACTCTTCAAAATATGGTGTTTTTTTTGTCATCTGTATCTTTGAGTTTCGATGTTTTCCTTTTTTTGCACTCATGATTCGAGTAGTGTCATTTGAGGGCACTCATGCAGATTATATTCTTCTCTACCTGGTCATGTTATGTTATAGTGGAGGTTCCAGCAGTTAATCTTTGATAGTGTTTGCAGCTTCATGCTTCATTGGTGTTCTTCATGTTCATCCTTTGTTCCTTTTTTCTGGGACATTCTCTATTTTGGAGGCTTCTTCAATCCTTCATTAGTCTTCATCTCTTTTCAGAGAGGGGCTTTTCCCATTGGGTTTTCTCCCTTTCTCCTCTTTATAGAGATTTTTTGTACTTGGGTACCTGATCAGGCCATGTTGTTGGGACCCATTTCTCGCTTTTAGTAGTTGTTTCTAGATTTTTAGCCTCTCCCTAAGTTTATCTTAAGGGGGGGTGTTAGAGTAACAAGTTAATTCACTTATTAATTAAATCATTTTGATTTAATTATTAAGTCACTTATTATCTCTTGTTTACTTAAGCTAAACTTTAGGCATGTAATAATTAATTATTATCATGCAACCTAGGTTTCTCCCTTTTAGGGTTTTGATCACCTTTATAAGGTTTGATCTCTTTGTAATTATTCTAATTCAGTGAATTATTTGAGTATGCTATTGTATTTTATGTTTTCTCTCCATTATTTTTCACAATATGTTTCCTCTTTCATGGATCTGTTATTTTTGGCCCGCATAGCTTTTCCTTCTCTCTTTTTGTGGCAGGTATGCATGCAAGTGATTATTGGGAGCTGTAGGGTTGAGTTTTAATCAACTCCAATAGTAGACTGATGCTCACTTGACAAAGCTATGAAGGTAAAACAATAAAGGCACCACACAACCCCTCATAACACTTTATAATAGGTAAAATACAATAATATGACACAACATTTGTGCAAAATCCCCAAAATACATCTATAAGAATATGCCACTTTATCTCAATGCATCTATAAAGTAAGTTCTTGAAAAATATTCTCAAACTAATCCATAAGAACAATAATGTTGTGCATATATATTATGCAGCCAAATAGAAGCTATCCCACACAAACAAAAAATTCTCAAGTGCCAAAACAACCAAGCAATCAACCTGAGTGTCAAACGATAAAATATAGAATTAATTGTACTTGGGGTATAATCTAGAAGAAGTGCACAAATATGATAATTCTCTAAAAGAACTTTTCCAATGCTGCAAGGATTGTGAGAAATGGAGAAACTAGTCAAAAGTTAGGAGCTCATAAGCTCAAAACATAAATCTAATTTTTATAGGCTATAAAATGTACCAAAAATAAAATTTGAAAAAACTAACTATACCATTGGAAAGTGCATGGAACCACCTTTTCGAAGATATCTTGTTTTCCAAAAATTGATATCATAGGCCCAAGTTATGGCAAGTTGAAAAATTATGTATATGAAGCCCAAAAGTGGTCAAAAAAGGGTCCACTCCCTTTAGCACTCAGGAGCTAGGATCTGATCACCCATGTGATCTTCGCACTTGCTCTATAGAGAAAAATAATAAATCTACCATGCCAAATGAATATGGAGAGAGATTGACCATAAACTTTCTAAATAAATGAAATTATGGCATTAGAAAAACCATCTTGTCAGCTATATTGCATTGTGTGGCCCCAAAAGTAAGGATTCCACTAGCATAAACATGTGCAAGAAAATTGATGCTAGGAAATATAACAACCAAACATCAAGACAATAAATAAAATCAATCAGCGATAAAAATTAAAAATATGCCAGCCAATGCACAAACCTTTGAATTCATAATAATTTAGACAAACAAAATCCATAGCAAATAAAATAAAATTATATGCCATGCCAATAGAAAATTGTGCTACCAAAGAAAGAAGTTTAAAATGCATGGAGTGGACCACCAATATAAAACCCATCTAAGTCACATGCATCATGAGAAAAATCACATGCAATGACAAAACAAAGGCCACAAAGCTACTATATGTAGGTTGCCTTTTAGAAAGAAATTGTTGGCCAAGACTCTCAGGCTTACAAGAAAATAAAAATACACGCCTATGAAAAAGGATGCCTTTTGACCAAGAAGAAGATCAAAAAACTATGGAAAACAATGTCCAAGAGGGTATGCCACTCTAGGGACAATTGGATGATCCAATAAGAATGAAGAATCATCAATAAAAGATCACCTATCTACTGTAGTACTAGGAAATCGGGAATTTAGAAACATACATGAAATAGCGAACCACAAAAGCTATGAAATCATGTAAATGTATATTCCTAATCACACTAACAAGATCATAAAAATGAAATGCATAAAATATAAGCTAAAATAAAGAAAATTCCTTTGATGAAGCCTTGGTGTTCTTTCTTTCTTCTCTAATTTGATGCTGCCCAAGTTGATAAGTGCACAAAATGATGAAAGAAAAATGGATAATTCAACAAAATAAGGGCAAGAATACTAGAAATGGGGTTCATCAAATGAGAGAAATGATCTCAATTTATAGAATTTGCAAGAGGAATTGCAAATTAGCAATTAAGGGTGCAAAAGGGAAATTGTCATAGACTTTGACAATTGGAAAATTTGAAAGAGGAAAATTGTCTTAATCAATGACAACTTATGACATGTTTGATGCATAATTAGAAATTAAAGTGTAAAAAAGGGGAAATTTGTCAAAACTATGACAATTTATGATATACGGAAAAAGGGGAAATTTTCATAAACTATGACAATTATGACAAAAAAGAAGGAAAATTGTCATATAAACTATGACAATTATGACAAAAGGAAAAGGGAAGGTGTGAGAAGTGGAGGCTAATTAATAGGAGGTGTAGGCTAGATAATAGGAGGTGAAGAACAAATTAAGGGATAAAATCCCATTTGGCAAATTAGAGAATATTCGACTTACTAAAATCAAATAATTCTCACATTTAAGAATTACGAAAGATAAGAGAATTATTAATTCTCAAATTAGGACCAATTAGCCACTAATAAATGTAAAATTAATTAATTGTGAGACCATGGGTAAAAGGGATAAATAAATAGACTATTTATCAAATCTTAGGACATAGGAATAGGGGATAAATTAATGGTTATTTTCCCCTAGAAGGATGAATTTGATTGATTGACAAGATTGAAATGATCAAGGATTGAATTTTGATAAATCATTTAATCAGACATGCTTGACCAATTAAATTAACTAGGATATAATGTCAATTAGGGATAAAAATTAATAATTAATTAAATAGTTTTCATTATTTAATTAATATAAGAATGACATAATATTGGTGAATGACAAAGATCAAACACACAATATAGAAGACATGTTTAAAAAGGGGGCCATAGGCGTGAACCATTTTTTAGTGTCTACATCTACAAAGAGATATAATGGAACTTTGCAATTATCCAAATGAAATGGTGTAAACAAAGTAAAAATATAAAAAATCCACCTATAGAAAAACCTCTTAAGACCTAAAAAACTCATTGGTGAAAACCCTTAGTAGGGAAGGGGTTGTCAAGTTGTCAACTCTGACACCATGTTGGAGCACCCAAGAAAATAACCTACAAACCAAAATACTTCAAGCAACCTATAAATATGTTATTTCACCAAATGTGAATAACTAAATTGAGATGATAAAAGATGTATAAACACCTCGAATATACAAAGAAGGTGTGACGAGGTATGAGCTACTGACTAGCTAACTACCTACTACGAGTATTAAATGCACTATGAACAAAATTAAATTTTATGTAACTATAATCTAATAATGTGATTTGTTGGCCACCTAAGTAAACTTAAGTGTATATGAGTGGATTAAAACCACGTTCACTCCATTAGGGTGCAATTTCCTCTAAAACAAATAAGAGTGCGTAATTTTGGTTTCAGTGTCCCTATTTTAGTGTCCAAATGTTATTTTGCCATTTTTGGGTTTCTTTGTGAACCTGTACTAAAATACAAATTGTAATGTCCTAAAAGTATATATGATGGTTTAAACTGGCTATTAGATAATTGAAATGAATGGTTATTTGTGTCTATGTACACAGATATACATGTGTGTGTGTGTGTGCGCACACATGACACACACGCGCGCACGCGCACGTGCGCGCGTGCACACACACACACACACGCGCGCGCGCGCGCACACACACACACACACATTTCTATCTTATATGTAATTACAACTTATTGTAATCCATCACACTAATTCTAGTCTTCCTCTCACCCCTTTATTTTAAAGTGTGTGTGTGTGTGTGTGTGTGTGATAAATATATTTTTCATGTCCCTTTTCCTACCAACATTTTTGGTTCTGTTTCCAGAGCCCTCGTGAGATTTTAGGAAATATTGGAGGAAAAAACAACTTTGTCAAAATAAAAGATATATCAATAAAGAACTTTGTCAAAGAAAAATGTTTGATGTTATATGGAAAAATACACCAAATCCTATGTTGTGATAGGGGTTAGGGACATAGATGAAGATGAATGGAAAGTAGGGGATCTTGAAAGGAATCCAAGAGGAATGTGATCACTAATGACATGCATTAATTGGTTCATTAAGGATGAATTAAAGTATTAGGGAAATTGCAAATCAAAAGCACATATGGCTAAAGGAAATAAAAAGAATTCGAGAGATTGTAATAGCTAAGGATATGAACAACTATCTAGATTTAATCATCTCACTCTTTAGGAATCGACAACAAATGTTACACTTAGGGGTGCATTTTCCTTCTATCTTTTTTTCTTTTACTGCTTCATTTTCCAAATGAACACTAGGTTGTTTTAATTCATAGTTTGGAAAGAAATATTCTTTTCTATTTTTTACCAAAATCATTTTCTTGAATACATGTAATAGATTTGTGAATGGATAACAAAACATTTGATTTTAAAAAAAATGGCTCTACCTACGAAAAACCTGTTTACAAATACGCCCACAAAATCTAGAAAACAATATAATTTTTTTCAAAAGACAAGATTTCCACAGGTCCAAACCAAGGTTTCCTGAGATCAAAAATAATTTTGATGCTCTCAAGGAAATTACTCAACCATCGTAAAAAAAACTACGACCTATTGTTTCTAGGAAGGATGGGCACTCTGCGTTTAAATGACCTAGGGTTTCAAGGTTCCCTTCTCTTAGGAATGTGACCTACCAAAGAAACATTAACTCCACATTTGCAAGTAGAGACAAAGGGTGAAGTTTGGATCAACAAAACCCTAGATCAAAAAATGGCTTTCATCTAGGGGAGGACAATGAGGGATGGCTACGAGTGAGAAGTCATAAAGAAAAGAGGAATTGTGGAAAAGATGGCCTCAAAGTTTTATGGGCAACCCCCATCTCCAACAAGATACCTAATTTTGCTTCAGGAGCCAATAAGAACCAACTAGGAGAAATTATTCTAACAAATACTAAAACTATGACAAATTCTCTCTCCCGACCATCTAGAGTGCCTTGGCACAGAATAAACACATATCATGATCATTTTCAAGATGGTATCAGCCATAGACAAAAAGTCTCTAAAAATATTGAAAACCCCACACATCACCACAAAACCCTAATGTATCTTCAGACACATCTGGTTGTTTAATACATAGAGTAACTCCTCAACACAAGGAGGAAACATATTCCCTAATTATTAGCAATCACTACACTGATGGATTATGGGATTACTGCAAAAACCATGGGCTATTTGTGAAATGGTGCAGATCTGGATCCTCTTTGAATTACATTTCCAGATGGCTTGAGGAATCATTTAGGGACCAGGTAAGTATCACTATCCTTGATGAAGACTTTTTGTTTATTGACTGTAAGAAAATCTCTTTAAAAAAATAATTCTTGTATGGGGAGCCATTATTTTTTAAGGGATGTAATCTAAAATTAATGGAAGGGAAACAAAAATTTGATTTAAAAGATTTTTAGAAGATCAAAGCACCCAGATGATTAGTATGCCCAACCTACTTGTATAATTATTACATAGTCACATCTTAAAGAGAATAGGAGATCTTTTGGGAGGGTTTATAGGAGTCAAAGAAAATTATGTATCTTCTTGTAATGTTAAAATCTTAGTTAACATAGAATTAAATTCACAGATGTTGAAACCAATAAAAATAATAACTAATCAATTAATATATATGCTGAAACCTGAAATATATAAAGGAAAAAATCATAATAGAATTATTACAAACAATTTGAAATCCATAAAGATAATGGAGCCCCATGAAACTGTACCTGGGATTAGGGATCAAACCAACCATATGTGCTCATTTTTCAATAGTCAAAGGAAAGTCCCTTCAAACATCTAGATTTGTCTTAATAAGGAGCATGGTGGATTTATTATCAGTCAAACATAAAATCCAACAACTACTCCATCCAAAATATCTACACTTTCACCTTCTCAAAAAATTACTGAATCTCCAAGGAATGACCCAGAGAAGACAGTAGGCAATGAATATAACTAAGGCGCAAAATAACTTAACAATCATGAAGAAGGTGAAATTATGGAAGGTGGTGATGAGATCCCCCCTCCAAGGAATAGTTGGTAGAAAAAATAGTAGAAGCAAATCCAATCATCATTAAGGAGATGCCAGGAAAAGAAACTGATAAGAGAGAGGAGGGTGTTAAAACCAATGGAAATACCGCTAAGGATAATCAAATGAGTGAAGAAGAAGGCTCTATGTTAGGATAACAAAATGGTAGAGAAACAAACTCAGAAGAAGAAATTGAAAAGTTATCAAGTGTAAAAGGAGAGAAAGGCATGGATATAGAATATGGACTCTCTTTGGAGAAGGAAGAAAATAGAGATAATATAGTGTTGGCACATTATAGCAAAATTAGAGCCAGTGAAGAACAGAGTCTGGAAAAAATATTAGAAAAAGAAGGGATTAAGGACAACAACAAGGTGGAGAAAGAGTTAAATACAATAATTAACTATTTATGTGATGAGGTGGTTAATGATCTTATGGATAATTTTTTGGAGGAAATAATAGATGAGGAAGAAATTGCCCTATAGAAACAATTGTTGATTCCTAAAATTATGGAAAATAATGAGAAGCCACACATAACTGACATGGTAAAGATGATAGCAGAAGTAACCGAGAAGCATAATAAAGATGAGATGGAATCCTTAGGTATCACCCAAAATGAAGCAAGTGAGGATACAACAGACTATGTAAAACAATTGAAGAAAAGGGGGAGGAAATCCCTATCTGAGATATGAAATAAAGATGGCTTAGAATAGGATCATATCAAACTAACCTCCATATTTCATGTAGGGAAGAGGAAGTTCCTTCCCATAGATCCATGATTCTCCTAACCTGGAATGTTAGGGGCATGAATGCCTCTAACAAGAAGCATATCATAAAATTTTGTATAGCTAACTTAAATCTAGAAATTATGATGATTCAGGAAACAGAACTAACAAATAAAGATGTTGTCTCTTTTAAAAAAAAACTAGGTGTTAGAGAAATTGTTGGCTCCCCTACCAATGGAGCTTCTAAAGGAATTGCAGTTATCTGGGATTCGAGATCTTTTATGTTCACTATGGACAGATGTTAGGACAATTGGATAAGTGGATGGGTAAAGAGCATACAGAATAACCTTAAGTTCCTCCTAGTTAATACATAGGTCCAACCCAAAATAAGGAAAAGAACAAGGTTTGGAATAAGATTGAACAATATTTACAAAATATTTCTGGTTAGATTTGTATTGTTGGATGATATTTTAATGCCATTACTAATCATATATAGAAATGGGGAGGATGTAAAAAACTGACACAATCAGCCAAAGACTTCAATAATTGGCTCAATAGAAATAACATTATGGAAATCAGAACAACTGAAAAAAATCATTCAGGCAAAATAATAGAAGGAAAGGATTTAGTAACATAGCTGAGAAATTGGATTTTTTTTTGGAAGGCAGTTTAGAGAGTTTTCCTTATACCATGAAAGCTGAAGTTATACCATTTTTTGGATATGGTCATTACCCGGTCCAACTTACAATTGTAGAAGACATACGGCCCAAAAGATGCTCATTTAAGTTTGAAGAAATGTGGCTGAAAGATGAAAAAATTCTTGAACTTATTGAATAATAGTGGAAAGAAACAGAGGTTTCAGGCTCTAGGCTATACAAGGTAGTTAATAAATTAAAAATTATCAAAAAAATCTTCAGATTTGGAATAAGGATCATTTTGGTAACATCTTTGAGTCCAAAATTAAAATAGAAGAAGAATTAGCAGAAGTTAATACTACAATAATTAAAAAAGGAATGGATGAAACAATCTGCCTCGGAGAAAAAGAGCTACTTATAGAGTATGAAGATATTTTAGATAAGGAAGAAATCCATTGGCACCAGAAGTATAGGGAGACATGGTTAGAGGCAAGGGATAAGAATACTAAGTTCTTCCATAATAACACTAAAAAAAGAATATCAAGAACTGAAGACTGAATGGCAGAGTGGAGAGAGTGGGCAGGAGGAGATTTGAATTTCACATGAGGCGATGGCAGAATCCCAAGCGAGTTGCAGGCTAGAAACTCAGGTTCTTCTGTTGGACCCCAACTACAGGCTGGACATGATGGTGAAGCTCTGATAAAAAGGTTGGAAGGAGAGAACAACTCCAAGGATGGGGACCCACGAGATATAGGTAAATCCTCCCCTAGGGGGAAGTGATAAACCATGATTTCCATAGAAGGAGAAGAAATGGTCTTCCCTGTTTGGAGTGAAACCTTTTGGGAAATTGTGTTTCCCAGAAGTGGAGAATTTATCTGATCCAACTAAGGGGTTATATGTGATATTGAATCTTGATCTCTCATAGATTTATTTGTTGTTGAGATGGCTCTTAACCTAGTTGTCCGGTTTGTGGGAGCCAGACCCAATATTCACACCATAAGGGGCTTTATCAGAAGGAAATGGGTGCTTAAGGGTTAGGTGGATATTGTTGCCTTACTTAAGGGTTTTTATCTTTTGTTTTTAACAATGCAGATGCTTTTGCTAAAGTATTATGTGGTGGTCCATGGATGATGGGCAAGTCATCTTTGGCTCTTAAAAAATGGGCTCCTAACTTGGAGCTGAATGATTCTTTTTTTTGCCTCTACTCCTATTTGGGTTCACCTTCATGGTTTCCCTTTGGAGTATCAGAATGAAAGTGTTTTTGTACGCCTCTTTTGATCATGATTCACGGATTCCCAAGCTTTCCAAAGGCGAGGGTCAGTAGCAACGGTTTCACAAATGATATAAACCAAATACACAATGCTACTAAAATGAATAACGATGAAACGTAATCAATAAAATGTACAAGCAAGAGAAAGGAAAACAAATAAATGCAAACCCCACGATGCTTGAAGCTTCTATTGTTTCTCTCTACTCCTTCTGAAATGTTGTTATTGATGCTCAGTATTGGCGGGCCAACGTCTATGACTTGAGAAGTGTTGAGAATTTGCTAATTGAAATGGGTGTGTGATCGCAAGATGGCTTGAATGCTAGAACCAAACTAACGGAGTAATGGCACACAAGAGCTTGAAATCCTGGATCCTTCAAATGGTTATGAAGGGTTTATTATATAGGAATTGGTGATGATATGAATGGTTGAGATCAATCCCAAAGATAGGGAGATGAATGGTTGAGATTAAAAGGAACTGGAAAGGTCCTCAGTAAACTCCACCTCTTCATTTGGTAAAGAGGAGATAGAGTTTGGTTGACTGAAGAGCTAATTATGAGTTACCTTTTTGAACTGAAGAGGTGGGTGAAGTTACCCATGTGGACTGGAGAGATGGGTGGAGTAACCCATGTGATCCGATTGGAGTTATCTCTTTGAAGATAAATAAATATTTAATTCATTTATTTAATAATTGTTTTGTGTTGGTCCTCTGGCGTGATCCTTATTTGATTGTAACCTGAAAAGCCATCCATGAGTGACAACATTTGATGTTTGGCAATGAGGTCTACTATCATATCAATGTTTGGTAAAGGAAATTCATCCTTGGGACATGCTATGTTGAGATCCCTAAAGTATGTGCAAATTCGTATCTGACCACTGTGTTTTGTAACTGGTACCAAATTAGATATCCAGTCCGCATATGGCATAGGTCTGATGAATTTAGCATCCAGGAGCTTTTTCAATTCTTCCTTGACTAGCAATGCAACATGCGGATGCATCTTTCTCAGCTTCTGCTTGACAGTTTTGCGTTGGGTAGAAATGGGAGATGGTGTAGCACTAGCTCTGGATCTAACCCTGGCATATCCGAGTAGGACCATGCAAAATTGATCATTCTTGCCTTGAAGAAACTGATGAACTATTCTCTCTCCTCAGGGGTGAGTGATTTCACCAAGTATATGTTCCTTGGGTTCTTGTCATCTCCCAAGTTGAATTCCTCTATTTCTTCTGCCAGTAGTGTTGTTTTCTCCTCTGTCAAGGGGAGGAGTTCCTTCTTTCCATCTTCTAGCACCTCAGTGAGGTTTTCGCTAGAAGATACATCTTCTTTTAGCTTTTTATCATTCTTTTGTTCTTTTGTTCACCAAAATGTATGCCTCTTTCAATCGTGATCCATGGATTCCCAAGCTTTCCAAAGGCGAGGGTCAGTAGCAAAGGTTTCACAAATGATATAAACCAAATACACAATGCTACTAAAACGAATAATGATGAAACATAATCAATAAAATGTACAATCAAGAGAAAGGAAAACAAATAAATGCAAACCCCATGATGCTTGAAGCTTCTATTATTTCTCTCTACTCCTTTTGAAATGTTGTTATTGATGCTCAGTATTGGTGGGGCAGCGTCTATGACTTGAGAAGTGTCGAGAATTCGCTAATTGAAATGGGTGTGTGATCGCAAGATGGCTTGAATTCTAGAACCAAACTGACGGAGTAATGGTGCACGAGAGCTTGAAATCCTGGATCCTTCAAATGGTTATGAAGGGTTTATTATATAGGAATTGGTGATGATATGAACGGTTGAGATCAATCCCAGAGATAGGGAGATGAATGGT
>MU226973.1:1763286-1782318 GCA_018584345.1 Thuja plicata | reverse complement strand
AAAATTAATTATTTAATTAATTTTGGGAATTTGATTAGATGATTTGGGGAATGAATTTAGAGGAAAATAGATGATTAATTAATGATTAAAAAACCATTAATTAATAGATGAAAATTAGTGTTTTTAGGGTGTCTACAGTGTTCAAGGGTGTTGCTAAATCATTTGGAGAACTACTTTCAATTGATCCAATGGTGACATCTATAATCAAAATGGTGTATGCTCAGTTCTGTGTCAATATTAACCAGGTTACAGATCTGCCTCTTTCCATTGACTTTGTTTCTAAACTTAGAAAATGGGTCTAGTCTATTGAATATGAATCCTTTCCCTTTGTGTGTTTCTCTTGCAAAAGTCAGGCCACTAGGATAAGGATTGTCCAACTAACAAATCTAAGGACATTAAGAAGCGAAATAAGAACAAAAGTAATAACCAAAATGAGGATTCAGACAAGAATAATAATCAGAAAGTGGTTTGGAGTGCCAAAGAACCTAATGGGAAGCCTTACTCCATAGAAGGACAAAGGTTCATTGGGGAAGAGCACAAGATTACAAATACATATGCACTCCCAGGCCTGAAGGCGAGTATGTGGATTCAAAAGTGTTGGTTATTTACTAGCAAAATACTAGTTCCCCTAAGGAGGTCGTTAATAGGATTACCCCATTCGAAGAGATGTTGTTAGAGGGTGGTGAATTAAGAGTGGAGGTCTCCCAAGAGTATTATGGAAGGCTTCATTTGAACCTATTTGAAGAGGTTCATGGTTGCATTGTTTTAAATGGAGAAACTTTTCTCTTGCAGTCTTTCGATGTTTCTTTTAAGGATGGTTCCAATGTCTCGGAGACACCAATCATGATTCTCAAATAAAGTGAATCCCCTGTACATCTAGATGGGTCTAAGGAGGAATTTTCCTGGACCTCGGTTCATAAGAGAAATAAAAAAGGAGGTGACTCTACTCAGATAGGGGTTTCTACTAGAAGCAAGTCTGGGAAGGCAGATGTGGGAAATAAAAACAAAAAACTTGGTAGACCCTCCATTAAGGCAACTAGATAGAATGAAAGCATGAAGGAAATTGTGGATGAAAAACAAATCTCCATCTTGGAGGCTTTTTCCCCTGGTAAAGAGTGAAGATTGTCTCTTGGAATATAAGAGGCCTTAATGCGCCTCACAAATAGGACATGCTTCATAACTTAGTTAGAGATCATAGACCAAACATTGTTCTCATTTAGGAAACGAAGATGTCTTAGAGAAAGTAGCCAATATTAGAATTTTTAAAAATGGCGGAGTTGTTGGTACTAGTTCAGATGGTGCTTCTAGTGGCCCGACTGTCTTGTGGAATGAGAACATCTTGTCTGGGGTTGTTGTGGATGATTCAGATAATATGCTCTTGGTGCACTTCCATAACCCAAGGGATGATTTCTCCTAGGTTGTCACTAACATCTATGTCCCTAATACTAAAAGTTTCAGGGATAAATTTTGGAATAAACTCGCTCTTTGTAGGGATTTATTTTCCAATAGCTATTGGCTTATCATGGGAGACTTCAATACTCCTTTGAGAGAGGATGAAAAATATGGTGGCTATCCCTCGCAGTTAGATGGAAGATTGGACCTGATGGAGTTTATTAATTCCCAAGCTCTTATGGATGTTGATCTTTAGAGAATTAATTACACATGATCCAACATAAGAGTGGGTAATGATCTGATTCAGGTCCATCTTGATAGAGCTCTTATTTCTTATGAATGGATTACTAGGTACTCTCTCTCTCTCTCTCTCACACACACACACACACACACACACACACACATTATTAAGGTCATCTCCAATCATTTTCCAATTTCTTTCTTGGTTGATCCTATTAACTACAAAAGGATCTTTCATTTTAGATTTTATAAAATATGGTTGTCTCATCCCTCCCTTGAACAATGCATTCAAGACTAGTGGAATATAGATATTAAAGGTTCAATAATGTTTAGTGTTGCTAAGAAAATTAGAATTGTCAAAGGTAAAGTTAGGAGCTAGAACAAAGAGATTTTTGGAGATATTTTCTAGCTAAAGGATGCTATTCAGGTTGATTTGAAGGAAATCCAAGATAAAATCCAGTAGGATAGACTCTCTTTGGATTTAAGGGATAAGGAATCCACCCTCTTGACTAAATACCATGATCTTATTACTAAGGAGGAAGTTTTCCGGAGACAAATATCTAGAGCTCTTTGGTTGGCGGTTGGTGACAAGAACACTAAATATTTCTACATGACCAATCTCAAGCACAGGGCGGCTAGAAGAATCAACAATCTTACTTCAGATCATGCTGTCCTGACCAAGGAGGATGAAATCAGATTTGAAACTATCGGGTTCTTCTCTTCTCTCACGTCCTCTGATTTAAAACTTGATCCTTTAGAGAAGGAGAAACTTATTATCTCTATCCCTTTAGTCTTGAATGATGACCATAATATGACCCTTTATGTCATTCCTTCTAATAAGGAAATAAGGGATGCTATCTTTTCCTTTGAAGGGGAGAAGGCGTCTGGACCAGATGGGTTTCCAATGTTCTTTTTTTAGAAATTCTGGTCTATTATGGAAAAAGATATCCTTGGTGTTGTTAAAGAATTCTTTCATTCCAGGAATCTTTTGACGGAGTTAAATACCACTTTTGTTGTCCTCATTCTGAAAGTTCAAGGGGTTGATTCTCTAGACAAATTTAGACCTATAAGCTCGTGCAACTCTTTATATAAAATTATTTTGAAGGTTCTTACCATGAGAATGTTGGTCATTCTTCCCCTGATTATTTCTCCCCAGCAAAATGGATTTGTCCCTGGCAGACATATTCTTGATTCTATTATTGCGGTCCATGAGAACATTCATTTGCTGGTGATTGCCAAGAAACATGGTTTTATTTTGAAACTTGATCTTTCCAAGGCCTATGACAGGGTGTATTGGGGGTTCTTGCATGATATTTTGAAGGCTTTTGGGTTTAGAGCCAAGGTTATTCAGCTCTGCAGTCAATTTTTTGGTTTAGTTTCGTTTGTTGTTATTGTTGATGGGTCCCCTTCTCATTTATTTAAATCTTCTAGAGGAATAAGTCAAGGGGATCCTATTTCTCCTATACTTTTCAATATTCTTGCGGAGAGTCTGGGCAAGTTTATCTATAAATTTGTGGAGGAAGGGAAACTTCAAGGACTTAAACCCACTTCTACTGCTCTTGTTTGTTCTCATGAATAGTTCATGGATGACACCATTACCGTGGGTGAAGCTTCGGTGAAAGAAGAAAAATCAATGAAATATTCTATCAACACCTATGAGGAAGCTATGGGTCAGAGGATTAACTGGGCCAAAAGTTCTCTATTTTTTACTAATACTCTTGAGGAAAGGCAAGCTAAAATTGTTAGAATTATTGGGTGTAGAAAAGCGGATTTCCCCTCTACTTATCTTGGCCTTCCTCTTGGTCTTAAACCTCTGGAGTCTTTATGTAATTACTTGATAGATAAATTTAATAAAAAACTTTCTAGATGGAAAGGGGCTTTGCTTAGCCAGGTGGGGAAGGTCTTATTATTGAAATATTCTCTTCAAAGCCTTCCTATTTATGCCCTTAGTTTGTTTAGAATCCCCTCTAAGTTTTTTGAAGCTATTGAGAAAATTTAAAAGCATTTTCTTTGGTCAGGAGTTGAGGATAGAAAATGTATTTTGGCCTCCTTGCTTAGGAGAATGTCTGCAAACCAAAAGGTTGGGAGAGTTGGGAATCAGACCCATTAAGGCTATCAACAAGGCCCTTTTGGATAAACAAATTTGGAGAGTCTTTGGTGCAGAAAGGGAATGGAGTTTAATCCAGAAGAATAAATATTTATATTCCTTGCCTTCTGAAGAGGAGTTACTGAGGCTATTTTATTTGGAATTCAGTTGAAAAATCTTAAGACTGGGCTGCATCTGACAGAAGATGGAAACTCGGTGATGGCAAAAAGATTAGATTTTGGGAAGATAGATGGTTGTTGGATATCCCCCTGACCGAGCACTCCACTTTCAATGTGTGGAAAGAGCAATGTTATGCTACCTTTTTAGTTTGGGTGTATGATTACTAGAAGGATTCAAAATGGATATCTTTATCCAATTTAGCCCCCCTTTATAAACTATTGATATCCTTTTGTCCTTTTTGATTATCTCTCCTCATTCCAAGGATTCCTTAGTTTGGGGTGGTAATATGAATGCAAATTTTATGTGGCCTCTGTCATTTTTCACATTATGGCCATGATGGACCTTGACCCTTTTGGGCTAAAGCTTGGCTGAAAAAGTGTATTCTTAAAGTTAATATTTTTTATTGGCTTGCCCTTCAAAACAAAGTTCTCACTTTGGACAAGCTTTAACAAGGAGGTTCTCTTTACCTAAAATTTTTTGTCTTTATTGCAGGAATGAAAAATTGATGCTTCATTTGTTTGTTCACTATGATTTTTCCCAACAAGCTTGGGCTTTGCTTCTCCAAAGATGGAATATTAGCTAGATTTTTCTGAACTCACTCGAAGATTTCTTTTTACAGTGGAAGTGTCCAAGTTTCAATAAGAATTCTATTGAGATTTGGAGTCTTTCTTCCCCTTATCTCTTCTGGTATACTTAGAAGGATATAAATAACATAATTTTTAGAGATAAGGCCTCTCCCCCGAGTGTGATTATTGACAAAATTTATAAAGGGCCTTTTGAATCTCTATACAACTCTGGTTTGAGTTGCCAAGATGGCTACATGGATTTTGAGAAAAGATGGAAGATCTCCTCTCTCCCTCAGAAAAATTTCAAGCCTAGGGAGGGGATGGTATGGTTATCTCCCCCTCTTGGATGGATAAATTTTACCTTTGATGGGGCTTCCAAAGGTAATCTAGGGAATGCTGGTTTCGGGGGAATTGTTTGAGATTTGGATAGTTTTTGTCTGGATGTGGTGGGTGGTCCTCTAGGTGTTCAATCTAGTCATTATGCTGAGGCTATGGGGACTTGGAAAGCTCTGTCAATTTCCAAAGATTTAAATTATGATACCTTATGGTTGGAAGGGGACTTGATGAACATAGTTAATTGTCTAGATGGTTCTCATAAGCCATCTTGGACTATTGATAATATGATCAATAAAGCACATGACATCATCAAATATTTTAAATATGTCATCATTAAACATGCCTATTGTGAAATCAATGCCTTCACAGGTAGACTTGCAAATTATGGGGTGTACTATGATAAAATCATTACTTGGAAAGGAG
This sequence comes from Thuja plicata, assembly GCA_018584345.1. Taxonomy (NCBI): domain Eukaryota; kingdom Viridiplantae; phylum Streptophyta; class Pinopsida; order Cupressales; family Cupressaceae; genus Thuja; species Thuja plicata. The sequence goes on along the minus strand of MU226973.1, from coordinate 1,777,095 downwards.
AAACAGTTGTGAGATATGAAAGGACAATTACGAAGGTTGGAATTTTTTCAATAATGAATGAAATGAAAACTAGTCACCTTAACCCTAATTATGGTATGGGAACATGCCCCCTTGGAAGTGAAAGGCATTCAATTAATCTTAAATATCATGCTTTATGGGGTTTTGGCATTGTTTTAAGTTTGGGTTCAATTCTCATTCTCAACTACTTTGTTGAAATTGTTCTTATGATTGTTATTTCTGAGATGGGAGGGGATTTACATAGAGAAGAGCTTGGCGACTATAGTAAGTGGCAAGGGGAGCTTACAGTTTTGAAGAATATTGTGAAAGACAAGTTCACGCCTTTCATGGAGCATCTACAAGGGTATGCCAAGGTTAAAGCGAAGAAGGATGTTTACAAAATTATAGAGCATTGGGAGAAGGGTAATTTCTCTCGGTATAGCACAAGGTTTAAGCTCTCAACAAAGCTCATTTCAATGGTTACTAGTATATAGAAATCTAGTATGAGCTTCTACCATGACAGGAAGGTCTCAGATAGAGTTGTGAAGTCTTTTCCTAGGGATGAAGAAGAGCGTGTTTTGTTGGGAAAGCTCGTCTCTGGATATTATGATCCCAAAAAAATTAAAGAGTTGTGGAAAATGGTTCTCACTGTCATAATGGAGTATGTCACTATTGAAAAAAGGTTTACAAGATCCCATACCTACCACTTCGTCCTCCTGAACTATTTCAGACACAAGAAGATGGTTTCTCTGCACTACTATTTATGCAGTTCATTGGCGGACAACCCCAATAATTAAAAGAAGAAGGTAAGATCTCCAATGCTCCATAACGGCCTTATCCTTATTATCTATGAGAACTATAAAATTTTGGCTATTAATGAAAATAAGAAATGTCTTTTTGCGTCAGATAAGGGGAAATGAAAGTTTTCCATTGGAGAAGGGGAATGTTCAACTCATTCTGAGCGAAAATCATTAAAAAAGGTGAAATTTGATAAGGAGGAACATAAGGAAAATGAAAATGGAATAGACACTATCGATGATGACAGTGGAGAAGAAGCTGGGGAAAGGGATGAGGATGATAAGGGCGGGGATTTTGAGATGGACGAGGGAGAGGGTAATGATAAAGGGTAGGAGGAGAAGGAAGGGGATGAGGCATAGGAGATGGAGGACATTGTTGGGGAAGAGAAGGAGATTGGAATTTAGGTGGATCTCTATGGAGAAGGTTTGGAGGATGAAAAAAATAAGATGCTTTCCTCGGTGCATGGCTCTTTGACTCCTTCCATATGTATGCATCCTAAAATGGTCGCCTAGACTATGGGCCCCCATTCTTCAATTTATCAAATTCCTGAATCAATGCTTTGCAACATTTTCAATTCGAATCAATTTCCTTGATCAAATCATAATTAATTGAATTATTTCAATATTTCCTAAGGTTTTATCATTTCATCAATAATCTTATTTAATTAAAAGAAAAAATCCCTTTTTGCTAAATAAAATAATATTATTTAATTAAAATCTCTCTTTTAATTAAATACTCTTATCTTATTTAATTAAAATCTCTCTTAATTAAATAATCTTATTGTATTTAATTAAAACCTCTCTTTTAATTAAATAATATTATCTTATTTAATTAAAATCTCCCTTTTAATTAAATAAAATAATCTTATTTAATTAAAAGAAAATCCTTCTTTTAATTAAACAAATAAAATCCCCACTTAAATCCCTCTTTGTGATGAAAAAAGGAAATAAATTAAATAAAAAATAAATAAAAATTCCTTTTTCTCTTCACATATTCCTAAGTGGTGGGTCTTTTCCCACTTACTTGCCTTTAAGGGATTTATCCCACATTGCTCTTGAAGATGCTTTCCTCTCCACACTTTCCTTTATAAGGAACCCTCTCCTTCTCATTTTAGATATAGAGTTTTTATGTTATTGTTATGTTGCAGGTTTGGAGAGTAATTTTGGAGGAGAGTTTGGGAATTTGAGCTTGAACCATGCAAATTCTTCTTCTTGTCTTCTTCTCTCATGCATTCATGACAATCCATTTAGAGTAGATTCACGTTAATTTAGAGTCAGATTTCCTTTCAATAGATTAATCTTGCATATTTCCTTCATAGATTAGTTTTGCATATTTCTTTTCATGCAATGTTATCATATAGATTAGTTTCCTTCCATGCATTGTTATCATATAGAATATCTTTCATTCTCATTTACAATGCATATTTTATGATCATGGAGACTAGCATTCTTGCTCTTCCTCTTTGAATCTCTCATTTCATGGTGTACTTGCATGGGCATAACTAGGTCTAAACCGAGGGCCTTCATCACAAACCCTTATACTCCATGAATAGGGAGTTATGAGTTTCCATTTGAGACCTAATTCTTGAGAAATATTGAATATAATCACTCATATAAGTGTGTCAACTTTTCAGCACACACCATCAATGAGGCAGAGGAACATATAAAGAAGGTCCTAGAGCTAGAGGAAGTTGTTAATCCATCCTCCTCACCTGTTGTTGGGAGAAGGAATTATGGTTTTAATATTGTTCCCTTGGTTAACTATGAGGATTCTCCAGAGCATGAGATGGGTCCCCTATTTTGGATGATTTGAATTCTGAGCTCCCCGACACTTTTGATGATTCTAAACTCCACCTGGCTAAGTCAAATTTGAAGGCTACTCTGAAGTATGATAGGTGGGTTTTCCAGCAAATCAAGAGTCTGGCCATCAAGAACCAGGACTTGGAGGAAAAAGTGAAGAAACTAGGTGGGGAGGATATCAGTAGTGAGGGTATGCTAGCCAAATTAGAACAGAGGATAATTGAGTTGACCAAAAGGGTAGATAATAGAGATGAAACGATGAAGATCTTCGAGGCACATTATGATGGCATGATGACCTAGACCAAGAACTTGGATTCCCTTGTCTATTACCTCAAAGAGAATGACCCCTCTAAAGCTATTGTAGATGTTGATGTGGACTCAAAGGATAAAAATGGTGCATCTTCTGGTTCGGGTAAGTGTACAAGAGCCAATTTGAAGAAGAAGGAAGCTTCTACTTCCAAAGATGTCTCCACTCTGCGTGAGACTGTGAAAAGATGTTTGACATTGGGGAGGAGGTTGAAAATATCCTCAAAGATATGATATATTTTTGGTCTATTTGTTTGTCTTTTTGTTGGTTTTGTCTAGGGGTTGTACTAGTTTTTTGTTGGTTTAGTCCTGGGGTTCTGTTGGTTTTTTGCTGATTGATTGTGTCTTTGGTAGTCTATTTTGTTTTGGGTTCTGTAAAGTTTAATCTTCAATAAAGCTGTAAAGGGTTGCAGAGTCCCTTCAAAACCTGATTTTTCTTTAATAAAAAACAAAGAAGAGCAGTTAACAAAATAATTAAAATTAAAACCAACAATGACACCACTATAGAGGATCCTAAACAGATTGAAAATGAAGCTATGAGATATTTTGAAAACATCCTTACAATCTGAAAGGGTCTAATATTGGAAGCCATGAAATAATATTAGCAAACATCCCTAAGTTGATCACGAAGGAACAAAATAGAAGCCTAATAGATAAATTATCTAAGGAAGAAATAGAAACTTCCTTAAGACAAATGAACCCAGATAAGGCCCTAGGCCCAGATGGATTAACTACACGCTTCTTTCAAAAATGTTGGCACTTCATAGGTGAGGAGGTTACTAATGACCTATAAGGGATTTGAAATTTAGGATGCATGCTCAAAGAAATTAATAACACTTTTTTAGTCCTGATCCCTAAAAAAGACAAAGTAGAAAACTTAAATGACTTAAGACCAATTACCCTCTGTAGTACTTTTTATAAGTTGCTTACCAAAACCGTAGCCAACATACTACAAAAAATTCTTCCATTCCTAATAAGCGAGGAACAAATCATTTTTGTTCCAGGTAGATCTATATATGATAGCGCAATTATAGCCCAAGAAGCTATCCACTATATCCAGAAGAATGAAGAACAGAGTATGATCATCAAAATTGGCATTTAAAAATCTTATGATAAGGTTGAATGACATTTTTCATGCAAATATTTAGAAGCCTTTGGTTTTTCTAAGTCATGGATAAATCTTATCTTTGAATGCATCTCCACCCTAAAAATTTCAATCTTTGTAAATAGCACCCCTAAAGGCTTCTTTAATATCTTTAGAGGACTAAGAGAGGGAGACCTCGTATCTCCCTTCTTGTTCATCATTATGGATAAATCTTTAGGCAGAAGAATAAGAAAAGCAAGAGAACAAAATAAAATAAAAGGAATTAAAATCATGAGTGAATTAGACCCAACCACTCACCAATAATTTGTAGATGAAAACATGTTGTACGGTAAGGGAGAGAAGCAAGAAGCATTATCCTATAAATAAATACTAGATTCTTATTCTGACACATCAGGATAGGAGATAAACCTAGAGAAATCAGAAATATTCATCTTCAATATAAATCCAAACAAAGAAAAAGAGATATGTAAGATTCTAAATTCCAAAAAGGAAAAGTAGCATACAAATACCTATGGCTCCCTATGGACAAGGGTCAATGTAGAACCACTAAACTATGGGACCAAATGGTGTCTCAAATAAAGAACATAACTGAATCATGGAAAGGTAAATGATTCTCTTTGGTTGTAAGAGAAACAATGCTAAAATTTGTACTTTCTACAATGCCAATATACCAAATGTCTTACATTAACCTTCCAACAGTAAAAAATGATGAATTAAATAAACATATTAGAACTTTATTCTAGGAAGGTACTGGGGATAAGAAGAAAATACCGTTACTAGCATGGGTTAAGGTGTGTAGACCTAAGGAGGAAGGAGGTGATGGTATAAAAAAATATTAAAATACAGAGAAATGTCCTGGGAGCCAAAATTATATGGAGAATATATAAAAATCCAAATCTAAAATGGGCATAAATATTATACCATAAGTACCTAAATAGCAGGGACCCAACGAGAATCTTTAGGGAAAAATCCCCCCTAAAGGCTCACACATATGGAATTTTATGTTAGAATGCAGGAAAACTATCATGGATAAACTTACATGGAATCTTGGAATGGGCGAACATGCCTTGTTCTGGACTGACTCTTGGGGAGGCTACTTAGACATTGAGAAAATCTCCAACCTTAATAACTCCAAAACCCTTATGGAATCTAGATGGGGTAAATATGTGAAGGACTATTGAGTCAATAGATGGAGACATTACTAAAGTATGGAAATGGAAGTCACTGTATGACAGTAATATTCCTATCAAAGAAAAGGAGGAACTCAAATTTTTTTTGAAAGACATAAGTATCACTTTTCACCTAGGAGTGGACAAAAAGGTATGGGATGGATCAAAGTTAGGTGATTCACTACCAAGGGAGGATATGACCTCCTTGTTAGAAAACAAAAGAGACCAATAACAAATATCCCCTTGAACTTATGTTGGGACAAATATTGTTTGTTGAAGGTTGACATGTTCTCATGGCTGGCCCTACAAGGAAACATCTTGCCAGTAAAAATATTTAGTAATATGGGATATGAGGGCCCTAGTAGATGTCCTTTGTGCAAAGAAGAAGAAGAATACATTGAACATACACTACTAAACAATAAATTCCCAAATCTTTGTTGGTAATGGCTATGTAAAACGCTAGGATGGAGCTTTGCCTTACCTCTATCCATCCTTAGCATGTTCCAATCCTAGCCGATCATCAATAAATAATGCCTATATGGAGAACTATGGAAAGTTTCCCCCTCCATATTCATATGGTAAGTATGGAAAGAACGTAACAAACACCTTTTCAAGGAAAATAAAATGGACTAGAAGAAACTTACTAAAAAAATGGAATCTTCCATCATCGAGACCTTAAATAGAAAAATTATGAGTCAATAGAAAATGGATTATGTAATGAATTATTGGGATGAGAAAATGAGAAATTGATGGATTGGACTAAAATACCCCCCTTATGTGGGACAAGGAGAAAAAATAACAAACAAAAAAGAGCAGAGTGTGTATGGAAACCCCCAAAGAAGGGATGGTTTAAACCAAACTTTGATGGAGCCTCTAGGGGAAATCCAAGAAAAGAAGGAATATGGTGTTGCTTGCACAATGCAAATGGGATCATAATTCCAAAAATAGAAAAACTAATAATAATATAAAGAAATATTCAACTAGAGCTAATGGTCGTGATGGAAGGGCTGCAAATATGTAAAGATTTGAAGATTGAGAAATTAGTAGTGGAAGGAGACTCAACCATTATAATCAATGCACTAAGAAAAGGATCCATGCTGAACTAGAAACTTAATTCTATTATTTCTATGGCTTTAATTCTAGCTAAATCCTTTATAAAAATAAACTTCAACCATATATATAGAGAAGGGAATGCCTAGGCTGATAAAATGGCCAATAAAGGGGCAGATGGATAAATTATCAATGAATAGTAGAATTTGTCTCACTTCACCCAAAGAAAGACATTACCTTACTAACAGCTACATACACCAACTTAAGCATTTAAATAATAAACATGTTGAATAAGCCTGAAGGAGCCAAGAATCCATATCATTCTATATAATCTATGATCTATCAAATACTAATATAAATGTACACACACACACATATATTTGAATATATGTATACATACACATATATTAGTATAATATACATACATATTGTTGGTAAATAGATTGTTCTTTTTCAATAAACTCCCAAATGCCTGGATTTGTAAGAAACAATCATCTAACAATAGTTGGATAATCTATCATTAGGTTAATAGATTTCCTCTGAATTGAAAGGTACAACTCCCTTATAAATGATATTCAAGGAATTTGTTTGTTCCTAAACTAATTGGGTACGTTCTTAACCTGAGAATAGAAGAGGAAAACCAAGCCAGCCCCAAACAAGACTAACTTAGGTAGTGAAATCAACCCTAAAACTAGCCAACTTTAAGAACCCATACTTCATATGACTTCTCGGCATTGGTAATGCAACTATGAATGTAGATTATGTGAATGTAATGAAGAAATGAAGATTAAATATTCTAATTTCTGCAATAAGAATGCATGCAAATGCTCTGATCTACAACACATTCAGTATTTGACACAAGACGTAGGATAATGTCCAAAACTTATTACAACAATGCTCTGATTGAATATAAATAGAAAATAATGCTCAAATTCTCTGATTCGAAACAAGAATCATCTTTATTTGGAACACAAAAAATAAACATGCTTTGATTTTATTTGCCTGCAACTCTAATGGGGAGGCAAAAAAGAAGATTTGTGCTTAATTAAGTTTCCTCAATTTATTATTATTATCTTTGCAAGAGATTGACGACTCTATTTTGATTCTCGTAGTTTTTGGTTGAAGAGTCCAGTGCTTTCATTTTTCAGAATTATTATTACCTCTACTTGTAGGAGATTGGTGACTCTGATTGAAAAAGACCATGCCCATTAAAGTTGCAAAAAGAGGAAGGCAAGATCCTTCTTTTATTGAACTTCATCAAATGCATGATCCAATATTGTGTGATTTGTTTGATGCTTTTCGAGAAAGCATTACTCGCGAGAGAAAAATGAATTTGAGCATTGAAGAAGATCATGTACCAGTTCTTTTATGGAGAAGTGTTTGTGCCGGGTATCATAAGATGAAAGAGCTGGATGTGAAAATGAAGTTGTCGCAACATTGCGAGAAAAGAGTGTTGCAGTTAAGTGAAGAATTGAAGGTGGATGATGATGAAGTTTTGGAAGTTCCACTTGACCTTGTTTCCTATAACTTTTCAGTCTTGAGCGAACATGACATTCAGCCAAGGAAGCAAATCAGAAAATTACCTACAGGTGAAGAAATAGATCCTGAAAGGGATCCAAATCTGCAATTCCTTTGGATTGCCTTTAAAGAGAATATTGCTGAAGGTGAAAAGAAGGGATTGAGTTTCTTTGAAGATCATCAATCTGCCCTGATGCTAAACTACGTGATCCAAAGGTTTTTCAATGTCCAAGATCAAAAGAAAGGAAAATTTGTTCCAGCAAATATACCTAAAGAGAAACCAGTAAATAAAGAAACCATATCTACAAATTGCTTGGTTCTTGGAGAGTAGGAAGTATTCCAGTTTCAAGAAGAACAAATTTCGATGAACAAAGGGATTCTTGATAGCGGCAAAGAAACGGTAAGCAAAAAAGAAACGGTAAGAAAAGTAGAAAAAGAAGATTTTCCTATGCTTTCTTTTGCTCCTAATATTGAAAGTTTCAGATTTGATGAAAATAGTGATGATTCTTTACATGAAGTTTCTTTTGAAAATCATCCTTTGGATTGCACGCAAATGGAATATGAATCCTTCATGTTTGAAGAAGTTACTCGCAAAAATGATTTTCCATCCATAGAATTTGATGAAGACCCTATATTAGAATTTTTTTATTTTGAAGAAAATGTGACATTAGGTCTTCTTGATGAACTATGTATTAATGAAAGGGTTGAATCATGTTTTGGTAATCATTCTTTTAAGTCTAAAAATATGGTTGATGAAGCGGTTGCAAGAACATATTTTGTACATGGAAACTCAGTGACTAACGAAGTGTTGCAGCACCATGAAAAAGATAATAAAGAGCTGGACTATATTTTTCTTTGTCATGAAATAGAAGTTAATCAATTCTTAGTACCGGCTAAATGTAAGTGTTCTTCAACAATTGATTCAAGCATTGAGGTTTTAAATTTGGATAAAAAATTCTCAAAATTGATAGCCACAAAGAATGATGAAGTTGTTTCAGATTGGATGGATCCTATGAATAAAGAAAGTCTATGCTATTTCAGTTTCATTTTGAATTCTGAATTTGCTCCTGAAGATGATCACATTGGATATCAGTATAATGCAATAACTTTTTTAGAATCGAGTGAATATTCTAATTTTGTCAATCCTGGTTTGAACGCTGAAATCTTTATTAAAGATGATATCGTCAAAGGTGGTGAATGTGAATATGTTTCGATATCATTTTTAGAATCTTTTGAATATTCTTCTTCTTCACCAAGAATGGTTGAATGTATGAGAAATGATGTGCAAGAGGATACAGAAAAATCAGAAGTCTATGATGAAGCATGGCTGTTTGGGAGATGTTTTTGGCTCACTAAATTTCAGCACTATAATAGTGTGGCTTTCATAAATGAAGAGTTTGCCAGGAGGTCTTGGTCTTGGTTCAGCTTTGTGAAGCATAATCCGCTTTTCCAGAGGGGCTCATATTTTTCTTTTTCGGTTAATGGTCATGTGAGTTATTCATGTTCTCTTTTCTCACTTGTTCACAAGTAGTTTTTGCCTCCATAGTTTTGGTGTGCTTAGCTTAGATTTTCCCACTTTCCCAGTTTTGGCTTTGCCTTGCTCCCCTCCGCCCTCCCGGCAACCAGCTCTATGTTACCCTCTTTTTGCCTAGACCTTGTAGCCCAATGGATAAGGCACTCGTCTTTTGCCAGAGATGCTGAATTATTTATGTACTTTGCAGCACATAATCCCCATTCAGAGCTAGCTGTAGGCGCATGTTCAGTGCACCATTTTAAAAACTTTTAAAGTCGCCTCCCGTGAAGAATTCCCCAAAATTATTTCCAGTTTGCCTAACAATGTTTCTATGAAGGATAAAGATCAAAGTTCTAATGCAGATGCAAAATTTCCTATGCCACAATTTAGAGTTCATTGCCTCGGTTCAGAATTATAGATTTAGTTTGATATGATTTATTATGCTTCTTTAGTTTCATGTTCATAATCTGACTTAGAGAAAGAAACAATTGAGTTAGTCTTCAAATTGTTTGATTGAATATACAAAAAGAAGCAGAATTGGAATTGGTATTTTCCAAAAAGAAAATGGAATTGGAATGCAGAATTAGAATTGGGATGTAGAATTGGATTTCCAATTTTCCCGCCACAGGAGAAGCTCATTTGTGATTTTCCACAAAGAAGAGGAGAAGCCATTTTGATATTTTCCGCCGAAGAAGCCAAATGGCTATTTTCCGCCAAAGTGAAGCAAATTAGAATTCGATAATTCCATAGATTCTAAACTTGAAATATGTATTCAATATGCATTACCGTCATAAAAAAGCTTAGATTTTGAAGCCATTATATGAGAAATGAAAGAGACGGGAAATTCATGTCTTAATGCATCTTTCTTAGTCCATTCACAAAATCCCGCTAGTGGAGAAGTAGAAGTCCAATTTTCCGCCAAACATCAAATTCATAGCAAAGAGCGTGGCTATCAAAAGAGATCTATTTATGTGCTTTATCTCACTAAAAGTGACCGCGTGAATCCCCCATAATAGAGCGAAAACTCTTTAATGAAGCCAAGGCGGAAAATGTATACTATGGTGCTTCGTCGAAGCAATTCTGTGAAAACCCGCCAAGAGCTATGGTGCATGTGGGAAATTAGTGCTGAACATGGTAACTCAGGCCTTGGAAGAGGATGTGTGTCAATTACAAAAGTCTTAGCCATGAGAGACCTCGAGCTTGATAAAAGATCGAAATATCTTCAAGTTGAAGATATCTCAATAAATGGTCAAAACAGAGCATAGCATCAGCAGATTACTCGAATGCATGTTGATGACCAAATTGAATGATGCAGAAGCTAGTACGGTTCAATGTCACAATAGTTCAAGTTGCAGATACAAATACATCTCTGAGTTGTAATTTTGGGAATGTATACAACATGCTCATCACCATGATCGGTCCAACACAGAAGAAGTATGGAGACACCAGTGGATTATTTGGTGGAATACTTACAAATAGAAGGTATTGCCTCATGTGTTTTGGATGCAGCGATACAACATCAAAGATTTTGGGGTGCTCACAGATATTAGTTATTATAATAAGTTGCAGTCGTCCCCTGTCGATCCTGATGCAATCCCCTGTTCTATAAGACTTATGGCATATGCGTGAACTTTGAAAAGCACAAAAATCCAAGAATCTGATACGAGATCATCATCCAGTTCGAAGGAAGCATAACAAGGTGAACTCTACAGTGTATTAAGCAATTTCAATCATACCAATATGTTAGCCGATCAACACATTATAGATAGATTCGATGACCAAAATAGAGAAGTTCGGCCATGACAGATAAAACCAGCGAAGATGATGACTTCAAATTGATATCTTTCATGTTAGATTTAATTGGAGATGCATTGCCTGTGGTAGATGAGGTAGATTTTAGCAGAGAGGAATACCAAGTGATAAGAATGTTGGTGCTTATAGTAAACAGGGGACTTCGTGAGGATCGAGTACTGATAACAAAGGTCTTTCAGAGGCATCAAAGGCGGCCCCTAAAAACATTAGATCCCAACGCCATGGAAACCACAAGCTCGGGTATTCTAGAACAGTCAAATCCTGTATCTATGACCATTATTAAAATGCAAAGGATCTAAAAATGCAACAGTATTTGAGTTTCTCAATCGGTCTCACTGCCAACGTGCCCCAAACTGGTAATCATCTCATTTTCATGTGCAAGATATCTCAGTTGAGTAACAAGTGTTAAGTCACTTGGAGATGTGTCAAACGTTGAGATCGTGGCTTATGTGTTATCTTCTAGAGGCATCTATATGACACTCCAATAAATTTATTCTCATGCAATATAGAGTGATTCATTATAAGATAATGATAAAATGATTGGTCGCTTCTATATCACACGTCAAAACATCTTTGGCCGTGAGAAATGAATGTTGATGAATGAAGAATGCCTTACAAATAATGCAAAGACTGGAAACATAGAGTTGGGGTGGAAATGTTTCCATTTCTATAATTAAACAATGATGCCTGAACTTGGGAAGCATATGAAGAATAAAATACAAGCTTACGGTCTCAATAATTGATTTTTCTTCCAGATCGAGCCAAAGTCACATCTAAAAGGGTGCAAAAGCCATAGCAAATTGCATATAGATTATACTCTAGACCACCTTTTCATTTGTGATTTGATCTTCACGCTCTCAAGCATACCCATCGGTCGATTAAGACTGGAATCTCGATGTCAAAATACACAAGGCTCGAGTTCATGGTGGGTGTCTTCTTTGTTGGAGGATGAACTCATATACTAAAATAGAGCATCCCATACACAAGAGCCAAGGGGAAATTTTTTAGAATAGAGCATATTGCTTCCGGTGATCATTACAAATATGTTATCTTTGAAGGACACTTGTATACGCCACGTATATAGAAAGGCTTTTTCATTTGGTACAAATGGCGATGGTGAATTCAAATTTCCTGAAGCATACAGAGTCTCACCTAAATAAAAATGTTAATGAGATGGAGAGTTATTCATTTGGTATGGATGGCAGTTACAAAACCCCAATGATGATGAACGATGGTATTTTAGCAATTGTGAGAGTCCACATATACAGAGATATTCATATCAAAAGGAGTCAGTCATGCAAGGAAAGGAGTACTGAACTAAGGCTCGGGTAGGAGTTGATCCACGTAGATCCCAAATGCACATTACGCTTGGAATTGGCTATCCTCTTTGATGACAGTAAGGAGTGCCAGCTCATGATGCTTTTAGATTAAAGAAGATTTTTCTATCTTAATGGATTGCCTTTTGATTTAGTTCAAAGGTAATAAAGGTATAGCTTTTGAAATATTAAAAAGGAAGAAAGAAATAGTTATGAAACTAAAAGGTCAGTGGTTACAGAACCGAACAACTACTGGAGAAATTGAAGAGTCACAATGGGAAATTATTTATTGTAAAAATATTTTCTTAGAAGGGGTTCTTCTCGGCTACAGGAGATAGAGTTCTTTTGGAGTAGAGGAGAGGGCATTTAGTTTTCTGCATTTTTCATTTATGCATTAGAGATTTATATTCTATTTTTGTAATAGATTTGGCTAGAGATTTGCAGGCAAATAAAATCAGAGCATGTTTATTTGTTGTGTTCCAAATAAAGAAGATTCTTGTTTTGAATAAGAGAATTTGAGCATTATTTTCTATTTATATTCAATCAAAGTATTGTTGTAATCAGTTTTGGACATTATCCCGCGTCTTGTGTCAAATACTGAATGTGTTGTAGATCGGAGCATTTGCATGCATTCTTATTGCAGAAATCTGAATATTTAATCTTCATTTCTTCATTGCATTCACATAATCTACATTCATAGTTGCATTACCAATGCTGGGAAGTCATATGAAGTATGGGTTCTTGGAGTTGGCTAGTTTTAGGGTTGATTTCACTGCCTGAGTTAGTCTTGTCTGGGGTTGGCTTGGTTTTCCTCTTCCGTTCTCAGGTTAAGAACATACCCAATTAGTTTAGGAACAAACAAATTCCTTGAATATCATTTGTAAGGGAGCTGTACCTTTCAATTCAGAGGAAATCTATTAACCTGATGATAGATTATCCAACTATTGTTAGATGATTGTTTCTTACAAATCTGGGCATTTGGGAGTTTATTGAAAAAGAACAATTTGTTTACCAACACATATAAATATGCATATATATGAACATATATGTGTGTGTGTAATCATAATAGATACATATATGTATGCTCCTCTGTTTTGACATATAAAAATATACACCCACATATATGTGTGTGTGTGTGTACACATACTTACACACAGACACATATATATACATATATTCAAATATACACACACATATATATATATATATGTATATATACATATACATATATACATATATACATATACACATATATACATATACATATACACATACATATACATATATATATATATATATATACACACACATATACATATACATGTACATCTACATCTACATATACATATACATATACATATACACACACACACACACATATATATATATACATACATACATATATATATATATATATATATATATA
>MU226973.1:1739620-1762798 GCA_018584345.1 Thuja plicata | reverse complement strand
TAGTTATAAAGATTCAACCTTGGTGGACTCTATTGTACAAGCATTTCCAAGCAAAACACATTTTCCTTGTTTAAGAAATGGGCTCCTCTCATACAAAATTGTCTCCTTTTCATACTGAATGGTTTAAACCTAGAATGGTTTGGAATAATAAGGTAAATCTCATTCTTTCATTAGCAGTTTAGTATGATATTTGGGTATATGATGTTAATTCATGCCTTATATCTCGAGACTCCTCTCAAAATGACTAAGATTTACATAGAGAGTGAGCTATTCTGGTTATGGCTTCTCAACATTCTAAGACTGGGCAATTTCTTTTCTGAAAACTTTTAATAGCTATATCATATTTGCAGTTGAGTTTCTCTTCATTTTTTGATATATATCAAATATCAAATAGGAGTGAATAAGTGAAAAATCTTAAGGTGTTGCCTGGTCGGGTTGCAAGGGGAGAGGTAAAATGTATATCTGATATGAATTTAAGTAACAAGGATGGCAGATTGGGATAGTCTAGTTTATGCATGATTATAGGAACATGAAGATTCATTAAATGATGTTGAATTTGAGAATTTGTGGATGCTTGACAAGAGGATAGAAGGGATAGTTGATCAGAACTCTGAGCTCAACCTTTTTGAATTATGAAAGAAATGTAACTTGTATGAAATGTAAAATGTAATACATGTATTAATTGTAAATGAGGATGTAAATTCCCTCATAAATACCCCGTAGAACATATACAAGAGGATTGTAAGAGACTGATTCATTGGTCTCCTTTTCTTTTCTTTTTTCTTTTTTGGGGCAAGACCAGAGGTTTTCTATGGTCGAATCTTTCCTACCGGTGCCCTTTGAGTTGACTTGAAAAAATGAAAAAAATAATAAAATAATTTGGCCAAGGCCTCTTACCTATCAAAAAAAATAAAAATAGCTAAGGAGATGAACATGGAGGAAAACAAACTTAAGAAAGTTCAAGAAACAAAAGAAAGATTTAACCCAAGAGTATGGAAAAGGTGCGGGAAGCTAATCTAGAGCATATTAGGAGGTTGGTTGTTGGGAATCTTGAGTATTTTGTGAATGCAAAGGATTTAGAGTGTGTGAGGAGGGTTATTGTTGATATAAGGATAGTTACATTTGTAAGAACCCACCACCACAAGGATAATTGATTATAGGTGAACATTCTTAGAGTGTTGTTGTTGAAGATGAGAATATTAATATTTCATAAAAAAATCAATTTAAAACTTAAATTTGTTATTTAAGATCAATAGACGACTAAAATTGGTTATAAATAAAAAGACAAGCATCATCTTAAATTTCATGGAGTTATTATTGACTGGGGTTCTTCAATTCTCCTAGCCCAATTATAACTAGCATACCTATCTTTATAAGAATATAGGTAAAGTATGTCGAAAGATATCATATTTGTTCATTATTCCACTTTATAAATTTATTACATTATTATATTATAATTAATATTAATTCAATATTATTTTCTGGTTTTGAATTTAAATCTCCCATTAGAATTAGTAGGTATGTTGATAAACCTGGTTTCTCTGATCATCCCCTTGGTATCACAACATGTTTATTTTTCTTACTTATTTGATTCATTGACTCCTCCGTTATTACAACAAGATGGGATATGTATTTCAATGATATGTCCTCTTATTTAAGTTCTCAGATAAATTTAATTCACCCTTAAATTTAAAAACCCTATTTTTAATCTTGGAATAATGTTGTTTTAAATATAGGCCTTCATCCCTGTCCCCTTAACCAAAGTTTATAAATCTGGTGTTGCTACTAACACTCATGGTGTAGGATTTATTATTTCTAACCCTTTATGTATCTTATGGCCCCTGTATCGAACTAAGGAGGGTATAACTTAATAGAGTCAAAGGGCTTCAACTCTAAAAAACTACAGAGGAAGTGGTTCTTCACCAAACCAAATCCTGATTGTACGTGAATCTTCATGACTTAGTCATGTAAAAGTTTATTTCAAATAGAGCTTGCATATAAATTGTGTCTAAGGTCTTGTCCTTAGATGTTTATTAGTAAACAAGGGTATGCCCTTGCATTAATATGTAATTAGGGGTATGCCCCTAAATCCTTTTGTACTAGTAACATTATTTACAAACAAGTGTATGCCCTTGCACTATCATGTAATAAGGGGTATGCCCATTACTCTTTCTGTATTAGTAACAGGACTTCGGTCCCAGGCTATACCAGAGGTTTTTCTTGCCTCCATTCTTTTCCTCCGGTGCCTGCACTGAATGGAGGGAATATGTAAATATTTTAAAAATCTTAATAAAAATATCAAGGCTTTTGTTGTTTATCGATAAAAAATTAATAATTAATTTAATATTATATTTTGATATTTTGATTAATATTTAATATTATTAAGATATGATTAGTTTGTTACGTTATAATATATTATTTCTATTATATTTTTATATTTTTTATATCTCCATTAAACTCTTTACAAAAATAAAACAACTTTTAGTACCAAATTATTATTATTATTATTATATTTGAATATTTATGTTAAACTCTTGACCAAAATAATAATAAAATATTTATTAAAACTACATATTATTATATTTTTAATTTATATTCATTCTTATCCTTATCCCCGAGGAAAAAGTGGATTTTATTAGGAACAATCTCAATCCCCCATAATGAATAATATTATTTCTAATCTATTAAAGCTGATATATATATATATATATATATAAAGTATTTATATATTGATTAATAATATTAACATACTAATCTTGTCATTGAAATAATATAAAATAAAATAAAAAATGATTTGTTTTTGTTTTCATGCATTTAAGTTTCACAAACACATCAAATTAAATGCTTCTAGTTTTTATTGAAAGACTTTTTTGCATCCACATGTGAGTGGAATACACCTTCAACACAATGTGTGTGATTTTTCGCTATAGTTTTAGCTATAGTTTTATTTATAGTACTTAATTTATCTATGCTAATTAGTATTAATAACAAAAAAACTTAAGACAATCAATGAGCTGAGGGTAAACTATTTAAATAACGAATGATATTGTAGGAGTTAGATACATGGCAAGTAGTGTACTTTTTTTTAAAAATGTGGATGAAGATAAAAACATGATGCAATGCACAATTTGATAAACTATTATTAAAAATTTGGACACGTCATTAACCCTTAACCTCAACTATACTTTGACCATGATTATCTTAACTTACTCCCTACACCTTGGGAAATCCTAAACATAGTAGTCATAATTAAGTACAAATCATGAATTTACATCCACTTACATCTACTTTCATTCAAGCATTGTAGTTATAGTCAATTTGCATCCACTATCTTTGGAGACAAGGTTGATTTCATACATAGCATCATCATAATGGCCATATAGTTGAAGATTAATTCAATCATCATAGTGTTGGACATAATCCTATGTAGGCTTATGTTCCTTTATAGATTTACCTTGCAATTCTGGACCAATTCTATGTAGTACACATCAATCTTATTTGTGTGGATCTATTGTGTAGTTCACCTTTTAAGTATGTTCTTTGCTAATTTTAAGGAATATTATTATTTAAAAATACTTTCAGGATATTAGACTAGTTTTATGTTATTATTTAAAAATACTTTCAGGATATTAGACTAGTTTTATGGTTGTACAAATGATCGAAGATAAGAGTCAATTTGGATGAAAAATATTATCAAATAACATTGTTTACAAAGAAATGTGATATCAAGGGATGGAGCAAATGTGTTGGTGGCATCGAGGGTTTTCAGGAAGGAATTGATATGGGAGGACATGGGAAAACCTAGATCAATGCTTTAATAGAATGACAAGGGCCTTTTCAGAATGGAAACCACTCAGTAGAGTTGGAGCAAGACAACAATATAATGCACGACCCACGTAGGAAGTTTTGCCTAGAAAACCATTGGCAAATAAAGGTTATTCAAAATTTTTGGAGCATTGGAGATCTGGCTAGAGAAGAATAAAGGAAAAAAACATGGAAGGCTAAGGAGAAGACATGAGCGGTTGGCCCTTCTCAGGTAGGCATTTAAACTAGTAATAGAACAGTCATATCTGTTAGCATTGAACATCCTAAATGGAATGATTCTATTAATTGGTTAAAGGAAAAAAGGTTTTTTTATGAAATTGGTGAGGGATGGCTTGCTTTGTCATGAGTTAGAAAATGGTGTATTAAATCCAAGCCTTGAAAAGTTGATCTCAAACCTTACCAAATGTTGGAATAATGGAATGGTGTGTACTGAGAGGGGAGGAGTGAATCAATACCCTTAAATTTTTTTATCAATTAACCCTTAATCCTTTAGTAATCAATTCCTTGCATTACCGACCATATATGCTATTTTATCTTTGTGCATGTAATATCAAATCATAAGCTTAATTGCATGTTAACATTCATAGAAAAATTCATGAAATGTAATGATACATGACACAAGAATTGGTAACGCAGAAAACCCATGTTAGAAGGTAAAAAATGCGGTGGGGATGAAACCACAAAGCTTCACTATCTGTAGAATGGAAGCTGTCGGTTAAGGCTTACAAGTTTGATCACTTCTAATGATCTTACCCTGTTAGGAGTAACATGTTTAGACTGGTTAAGGTCTACTGTATTAAGATATCTAGCAACACTGTTTAGTGTGCACTCAGTTAAGAGATTTACAAAAGGATTGTTAAATCCACCTTCTTAAAGGATTTATTCTATTTGCTACACTTGTTAGAATGTAGTCAAAAATACTTATTGACCTGATTATGTGCAATCCTGAATTACTAAGTACAGATCCTTTAAAGCTTACAATATGATGTATCACATATAGTGATTTGATTAATACCTCTATTCTTCTCGGTAGCCTTGAATCTTGTTCTTTATAACTGATTTCATCTTTTGTTGTCCTTTCGCATGAAACTCTATATCTGATCCATAGATGTCTACTGCGGGCTACAATCCTCATCACACCTTTTTGTTTTGATTGATTACACATCTATTTATACAATGAATTGACCAAAATAGGTTTCACGCTTAACTATGAAAACTCTATGATCAAAGGTTTACCACTTGACCTTGATCTCCTAGTTTGCATGTTTTTAATTAGTTAGACTGATTAATACAATTACATTTTCTTTACTTGTCCCTCAAGAAATGGTTTTAAAGATAAGCTTTAAATCTAAATATAAAACTTAAGTGTTTTATCTGACGTGTAACTCAGATCCACATTTCTCAAAATTAAAGTTGTCTCTCAGTAGACTAGTACTTGGGTTTCTCTGTAGTTTTTCCTCGGTGATGTCCTTGTAGACATTTTGCTTCTTGGTTTTCTTTGTAGACTATCTTTCAGTTTACACTATAAAGTGTGTTGTCAGTGTTTACTATAAACTTGTCTATCAGGTTCCTCTGCAAACTTGTCTACTGGGTTCCTCTATGAACTTATCTGTCGGTGAAGACTGGTTTTAGTGTTCTCTTTCACTTAACATTTTTGGTGACCTTTGTGAAGTGCTATGTCAGGTTGCACTACAAACATGTCTTTTGGTGATCATGTTACTGATGGTTCAAAAACTATTTCCTTTGTACACTAATGGAAAAATAGGATCATCAATCTCCCCATTTGACATTAGTATCAAAAATTGATATGTGCAAAACTAAAATGTTTAGTATATACATCATGTATTTCCCTTGTCAATATGACTCCCCCTATGTGCATGCCTCAATATGATATATGTACATGTATATACACTTGCCTTTTTACATATATTTCCCCCTTTCACTTTATCACACCAAATAATTTCCCCTTTTATCATATCAATTCCCTTTTTTTTTTATAATAATGACAAAGGTGTCATACTTACAATTTGTCAAAAATGTGGGAATGGGATTTTTGAATGTCCTGTATTTGCTTTTCCCATTGTTCTTTGAGGTGCTCAAGGGTCATGATCTCCAAGGTGATTCTTGCATGCATATCATATATTCTTTCTATTATAGACATTTTCGGGGTGGCAATCAATTGTCTTGCCGAAGTCATATGCTATTGCAGTAATGTGAGATTTGGTAGTAGTAGAGCCTGGAGCTCGGTTACCTCTTCTCTAAATTTGGATTCTACCTCTAGAATCTCAAGTCTCAACCTTTTAGCTTCCATAATCTTGTCATAATTCAACTTGAATGCATTATCATTGGTTGTGAGATCTTGCACACTAGCATTAAGATCTGCATCTATCTTTGCAATCTTTTCACTATTCTCCTTAGTGAATTGCTTTATTGTGCATAACTTTTGAACTAAGGTTATAACGTCTGAAATAATTAGTTCCAATGTATTGACCAGTTCAGATAGCTTTACCTTGTTCTCTACCACTTCTTGGTTGATTTTCTCTATTAGCTTGTATTGGTACTTTTGCTCTGCACAATCTTCTATTGCCTTCTCTGCATCTACATTCTGTGATGTGATGGCTTCGGTAAGAACTGCTAATTGATCAAGTATAGGAGCATTTTGATCAATTTTGGTATCAGGTACAATCTTCAATAGTATATAATTTTTAGTTTCAAGTACCAGTGTGTCCTTGGTCTCCTTTTTGAGCTTATCTTGTATAGCTTTCCTTTTATAAAGTTTTACATACTTTGTAAGTGACTCTGGATCCAATGTCCTAGGATCACAGTCTAGTATTTCAATGATCTTATCCAAGGTGACTAGAATTTTATTCTTCTTCTTATTTTTCTTTGTAATTGTGGTGGAGGCAGTTGTATGTAGTACCATAGAAACATCCTTTGCTTGGTTTGATGTACTTGGTGAAGGCTTTGGGGGTGTTGTGCCTTTTACCTACTGCTTGGTATTTACCTGTTGGTTGGTAGTGGATGTACCCACATCAACCTTAGCTTTATTTGAACCTTCTCCTTTAGTATCCTTTGGTGTGGCATCACCTTTTTCTTCACTTGCCTCTTTCTGCTCTCCATTTGTTACTTTCTATTCATCAGTTGTGCTTTTCTGCTCCTCTTCACCCTTATCCTCGGGTATGCTTGCATCATGGTCAGGTGAATTCTCCTTTTCTGAGATGATATTGGTAGCTTGTATCAATAATGGTATTTTTCCTAGTATAATAGCTTGTGCAACATCCATTTTTATGTCCTGTTCCTTGGTTTTCTCGGTGGCACCATTGACATCTTCATATGTCTTTACCTCACCGGCAGGATCACCAGTGATATCTATTACTGTCACATCTTGGATTGTGACATTTATTGTGTCCTTTAATGACTGCAAAATCTAAGGTATGTCATCCATGGCCTTACTTTCCTATGTTGCCAATTCAACTGGATTGACATCCTTAGTGTCATTTATTAAGATGTGTTCAGGGCTTGGTGTTGCTTCTTTCTCTTCATTGTGAGGCTTCTCGATAAGTGCTTATACTTTCTCATGGCTAGTATCCTCTTTAGGTAGATTGAATATTTTTCTCCAAGTATCATCACTTTCCTTGTCAAGCTCTATTAAGCTTCCCTATATTACTTTGTAGGCTCTCAATTTTGACGATAACTTCTTTGAATACATCTTCATCATTTCATCAATTTCTTCCATCTTTGACTCGGGTGACATGATTGAAACTAGGGATCTTTCCCTTATTTGTCTTTCATAATTCAATGCAAATGTCCACCTTGCTGATAACCTATCTAGAAATTCTTGTGTCATCATCTTATCAAACTGTATAGGTATATATTTGAATACACACATTGTCTTGATGATGGCTTCTTCTATTTTATTTTGATCCTTAGGAGATAAGGCTAGCCATTGCCTAATCTTAGGATCATATATGCTACCTGTCTTGACTATTGATGCAACAATCTCATCAATTATCATAGGAAATTTGTGCTTTTCAGGTTGTTCATCTTGTTCAGTGTCTTCCTTATCTTCCTTACTTTAGATTAATCTCCTTCTCCTCATTGGTTCTGATGTTTTCCCAATTTGAGGCTTCCTTTTATAAGTCCTCACTTATCCTTTCTTAACCGGCGGTGAGTCTGATTTTGTAGTTTGACTCCTTGTTCTTGATGCAACAGTTGTCCTTGGTTTCTTTGGGGGTGGTGCATCAGACTTTGTTGATTTAGAATCACTCACTTGTTCACCTTCACCGATGGGTGATTGTCCCTTAGTGGCTTCTTGTTGTTTTGTTTCTTCTTCATTAACCAACGGATTCTTCTCAAGTGTCTTTACCATTTTGGTCTTCTTTCTGTCAATCTTCTTTACTACTAGGCATGTTTTGATTCTGGCATTTGCTTCTTCATAGGTGCCAAATCTTGGTAATGATTTGTCAAGTGGTTCATTCAATAATGATTCAATAGCATTTGTGACCTAATCTATGTTTATTTCATAATCAAGAGGTGCTAACCATGCTATCCTTGGTACAACTAGTTTGATAAAAGTTGTATCGGTGTCCACCATAAAACAAATATCATCTTTATATTGATCCTCCAGTTGTTCTGGTATCCTCATCCTTTTCTGCATTTTGTCCTTGAATCTAGTGAAATATTCATCCATGACTAATGTAAAGTTGTCCCCTAGTGACTTAATGAATTCACTAATTTGAATTGTCACTAGTCAGGTAGTGTCCCAATTGACATTATCGACAGATGGGAAGAAGTCTCGAAAGTAGAAGAATGTACACATGAGGAGTGAACCAAACTTACATGAATTAGATTTTGCTGATCTAATGGTCCTCATGTTCTCCTCTAGTTTCTTCGGTAGAAGCTCGGATAGATCCAGTTGTAGACCCTTATTTATAATCTTGTGAGCAGTGTCAACTGCTCTGCATGCAATGTCGTTCAGTCTCCTAGCTTGGAGTACCTTGTATCCTAGCACACATGCGCCAAATTTTAGTTCTGGATCTGTGATGGAATTTACCTTCAATCCTCTGCCATCCCATACTGCACCTGTCATCTTTTCTATGTTGGGGCGAGGAGGATATTTGAGTGCTTTTGCCTTGTCAGTTACTGGATAACCAGTTACTACATGTATTACATCCTTGGTAATCAGTTTTGGCTTGTCGAGCCACATCTTTTGATCATGTAGCTGGCTAAGAACTATCTAGATCTACTCAGTCTTGAATTCCTTTGGGAACATTAGGGCATTTGTTATCCCTTTCACCTCAATATGTTTATGTTCATATTTGATGTTTCTGTCTGCGCAAAGCTTCTTGTAAGCTTCCTCAACTTCCAGATCTTTGATTTCTACAACTTTGCAGTGGATATATGCTCGAACATCTTTGATTAGCAAAACCTTAGGTGGTATGCTAGAAAACGCTCCAACATCATCAAGTTGTGAAGCAACCTCTGGGCAGAATTTGTACTTAGGCTCTTCACATCTAGTGTTCTTGATTAGGTTGACCTTTTTATCTTTGGCATTCTTGATCGTGGAAATGCGAGATGTGGTTGCCATTATTTCTGGAAATTAGGGCTTTTCCCGTAAATAAACTGTGAGCTCGGTGAGTCTTAGATACTCACTTGATCTTCTTTAGATGTTGTGGATCTATCTGAATACCATGAATGTTCTTGGTAGTCACTTCTATAATCTATTCATTGTTCTTTTCTATGTGCTCTGGTCTTTGCTCTGTTCTTTGCTGTTAATCGCTTTATGAACGAATGAGCTCTCCGTCACTTTTTATAGATGATGCCCTAAGTGGTGCATTTAATGATTTACCCACTTCTCATTGTTTGAAGATGCAGTCGCTCAGGGAACATGATAACTTCATTCTTAGTGAGAATGTGATGATCGGGGTAAGTGTCAATTCAATTGACCTTTCACATGTTTACCGACAGAGCTCAGTATGTAGCGAAGACTAATTTGTCTTTTACATGATTACCTACGATGCTTGGTTTACATCAACAACTTAGCTTTTATATGTATATCGGTGATTCTAAGTGTGTATTGACTAACGAGATTGGATTCACAAATTTATAACAAGTAATACCATAGTGCATCTTTATTCATGCTAGTTTGGCATTTTATAGTTTGGCATTTTATCAATGTATAATGGAATTGATGTAAAACATAACTTTATATAGTGCAGTTCCATACTTGTTCTGCTTAGGTGGGGGTGGTGATATCACCAGATCCATTGGATAAGGTGTCACCAATTGTATTTTTTGGTCCAACATCATCAGTGTTTGTAGCTTTCCTCCACATTTTGTTTCTCATTCTCCTAATGTCTTCAATGGTATTTCCATTGGCAAAAGTGCTTGTCTCTGTAATCCTTGCTTAGATGACTGACCCTATGACAGTGTAAGCATGCCATTCTAGGGTTCGTCCATCTTGTAGAGTTTCTCATCCATTTTCTCATGTAGTTTGTAACTATGTGTCCATATCTACCACATGCTGTGCAATTTTTCCATGTGTTATAATCCCAAATATATGAGTTACCGACTCTTTTCAGTTGATAAGCATTTTCTTGTTCTTTTGGCTTCCATGCTTTATTTTTCTTTTTCCTGCATTCAAGAGATGTGTTCCCATGCATTTTTCGAGTAGGAAAATATTTTTCCATGTAGGTTTCCTTCTTTGGTTGTTTCACCTTAGATCTGCATTCATGTGCTTTGTGTCCTTTCTTGTTATAGTTATAACAATTTCCTATGAATGTAGATATGGATTTAGGAATACCTCTAGCTTTTCTCCTTCAAGCATTTGATGTGTGGCCTATTTTTCCATAGTGATTGCATGACTACTTCCTTGGTCTTGGATTTGTGTAGACATCTTTTTGATCAGCTTGGTATGATGGTTCTCCATGCTCAGTATAATCTAGACCAGTATTGTTGTTGACTCTTCTTTGTCCATCCTAGAAAATCATCCATTCTTTTTGTACTTTCTTCCACTTTCTTAATCATATAATTGTGTTGTTTCTGAATCCTTACTTCATGCTTCAGTCTTTCATTTTATTCTCTTAGCTCACCAATAGCTTCCAATTTACCATTCAGTTCTATGATCACTCGGTTTACCTCATGACTCATAAGAACAATCTGATTGGTGATCTCATGATGATGTTTAGAAAGTCTTTTTATTTTTGATTCTCTCTCTTGTAGCTTTTCAGTGATCTTCCTCCCATCGTCAATAACTAGTGTTCTTTCTTTCTCATCTTGTCTAGCATTATTCATAACCTCAATCATCCTTACCATCTATGTCTCTTGACCAATTTGTAGTGATTTCACTTGTCCAGCTAGATGTTGATTGATTTCATTTAGACTTGTAATACTTCCTTCTAATGTGTCTGATGTATTGCTAGATGTAGATCCTGATGATAAAGTGAGATGTCATAACCTTTCTTTCATCTAGTAGTTCTCTCATCTTGATTATAGATTCTTTATATTTCTCATAAAAGATCTATATTTGCAACTTCCAATTCTCAATATTCTTGTCTAGCTTATACCTTTCCATTGTATGATCTTTTCTCTCAAGTGATTTAAAATTTTCCAAATAAGAGATCTAGCTCTGATACCAATTGTTGGAATAATGGAATGGTGTGTACTGAGAGGGGAGGGGTCAATCGGTACCCTTAATTTTTTTTATCAATTAACCCTTAATCCTTTAGTAGTCAAATCCTTGCATTACTGACCATATATGTTATTCTATCTTTGTGCATATAGTATCAAATCATAAACTTAATTGCATGTTAACATTCATAGAAACATTCATGAAATGTAATGACACATGACGCAAGAATTGGTAACGCAGAAAAATCCTGTTAGAAGGTAAAAATTGTGGTGGGGATGAAACCCACAAAGCTTCACTATTTGTAGAATGGAAGGTGTCGGTTAAGGCTTACAAGTTTGATCACTTCTAATGATCTTACCCTATTAGGAGTAACATGTTTAGACTGGTTAAGGTCTACTCTGTTA
The DNA here is from genome assembly GCA_018584345.1 of Thuja plicata. Taxonomy (NCBI): domain Eukaryota; kingdom Viridiplantae; phylum Streptophyta; class Pinopsida; order Cupressales; family Cupressaceae; genus Thuja; species Thuja plicata. The sequence goes on along the minus strand of MU226973.1, from coordinate 1,750,939 downwards.
AGATATTTAGCAACACTATTTAGTGTGCACTTGGTTAAGAGATTTACAAAAGGATTGTTAAATCCACCTTCTTAAAGGATTTATTCTATTTGCTACACTTGTTAGAATGTAGTAAAAAATACTTATTGACCTGATTATGTGCAATCATGAATTTCTAAGTACAGATCCTTTAAATTTTACAATATGATGTATCACCTATAGTGATTTGATTAATACCTCTATTCTGCCTAGTAGCCTTGAATCTTGTTCTTTAAAACTAATTTCATCTTTTGTTGTCCTTCTACACGACACTTTGTATCTAATCCATAGATGTCTTTTGCTGCTACAATCCTCATCACACCTTTTTGTTATGATTTATTACACATCTATTTATACAATGAATTGACCTAAATAGGTTTCACACTTAACTATGAAAACTCTATGATCAAAGGTTTACAACTTGACCTTGATCTCCTAGTTTGCATGTTTTTAATCAGCTAGACTGATTAAAAAAATTACATTTGATTTACTTGTCCCTCAAGAAATGGTTTTAAAGATAAGATTTAAATCTAAATATAAAACTTGAGTGTTTTATTTGACGTGTAACTTAGATCCACATTTCTCGTAATTAAAGTTGTCTCTTGGTAAACTGGTGCTTGGGTTGCTCTGTAGTCTTTCCTCGGTGATATCTTTGTAGACATTCTACTTCTTAGTTTGTTTTGTAGACTGGCTTTTGGTTTACACTATAAAATATGTTGTCGGTATTTACTATAAACTTGTTTGTCGGGTTCCTTTGTGAACTTGTCTGGCGGTGAAGACTGGTTTCGGTGTTTTCTTTCACTTAGCATTTTCGGTGACCTCTGTGAAGTGCTATGTCGGGTTGCACTATAAACCTGTCTTTTGGTGATCATATTACCAATGGTTCAAAAACTGTTTCCTTTGTATACTAATGGAAAAATGTGGTGATCACCAAATACCTTTTATTTGGTCATTTGTGATACATCGCAAGCTAAACAATCGATGTTTAATGATGGGCCCTATATGGTGAAAGGAATTGTATTTTTTGTGAAGAAATAAGAACCTAAATTTAACCATTTGAAGGCAGAGATTAATGAGGTTCCTATGTGTATATAGCTTTATAGGTTCCATTTGAATGCTAGGACATGGATACTCTTTAGACAATAAGAAACAAACTAGGTACTTTCTTGAGTGCTAGTGAAGGGGTTGAGAGAAAATATTTTAGCATGTAAGAAAGAATTCGTATTATTTGGAAACTTATTCCTCCCCTTCCTAAAGAAGTAGAATCTTTTTCTAATGCTGGTGTATAGAAACTATCTATTGAAGTTGAAGTGATAGTGTAAAAATGTAATTTGTGTAAAGCCTTTGGTCGCATGGAACTTGAATGTACCAAGAATTTAAAAGTGAAAGAAAAGGTACATGAGGCACATATCAACAAATTGATTTAGATTTTTGAAGCTAAGGATAGAGTGATAAATGAAGGGGGGATATAGTTTTTGGATAAGGTCTAAATTATAATATGGATAAGGTAATCATGGAGAACATGGATTCAAGCTTGGCAGTGAATGCATTGAGCATGAATACTTTTAATAGAGTTATCTTTCTGATAAAGAATCTTTGAATAGGCACGTGGAAGAGAAGAGTTGTTATAAGGTTTATGAGATACTAGCTAAAACTAGTTTGGAAGATTAATATTTTCTTATTTATATGTGTGGCTCTATAACCAGCTCAAGTTTTGGTGGGTATGGAAAGTAGTAGTGAATAGTGTGTGACTCCTCAAGTTGAGGAAGGTATGGAATGAAAGGAAACAAGGATTTTGGAGTAGTTTATAATCCTAGCAATGGTCCTAATAGAAAGATAGGTTGAAAATGTGTAGAAATAGTGGATAAAGTAGTGGGGAAGGGCGGGGAATAATCAATTCACAGTCATAATAAATCAATAGTAATGGGTAGCATTGAAAGCGTAACTCAAAATTTCAAAATATAGAGGCAATTTTACTAGGTATAAAAGAGGTAGTTTTGATTAATACTTGTCAAAGCAAGGAGGATCATAATGAGGGTACAATAAATGAGACATCATTGGATGAGATACAAAGGGATGTGATCTTTAAAGACATTCATGTTTCCCTATTAAGAACAACCCCTATAAGGGAAGATGATGTGAGTGTAGAGTCATTATCCCCAAATCATGAATATCACCATAAACTCCTAGTCAGATGAATAAGAATATTTTCTAGGTTTAAAGGATTTAAAAGGAGTATTAGAGACCAAAATGACAAGGCAAACAAAATATTGTTCAATAAAAATTAAGAATAGGGAAAAATGTAACAGGGGGCCTAAATATACTAAGGTGAAGTTGGATTTGGAAAGTAGTGTAAAGGGTAAAGTAAATTGAGAGTGGGGAAAGGTTTATACCTTCCTTAAGATTTTAATTCCCCTGACCAGGGGTGTTTGATCAAGAGAAGCCTTGATTGGACACGCCCAAGTGTGGTACTCCTAAAAGAGAAAAAGTTGGGTGCCATAGAGGTAGACACAATTTTAAAGACGTGGAAGGTGTGGAAGGGATCTGTTAGGGATTTTTCTTGTATGAACCACAGTGCTTGAAATATCTATTTAAACACTATGCCTTTTGATACTGATTCAGAGACAAGAAAAGCCTAATTGCTAAGGACTGGATAAGCTCCTTCTTCATTTTTGATGTCCACATGTACTCAGCCAGGTTTTACCTCTTATGATTGTTGTTTACACAGTATGTATTGATGTGGAAACTGATTTTCTATGTACCTTTGTTAAATCAACTTATAAATCACCTTGCAAATGACCAAGCATAACCAGATGCAAGATATAACCATACAAACCATGGTTGTAAACATAAAAAGAACCAGTGATACAAGGATTTTCATCCTTCTTCCTTTTACTGTAGGAGGGATAACCTAATGATTCACTCTCCGAGGAATCACTAAAGTGGACACTGTCCTGCTGACATAGGTCCTTACTGACTTCAGTTTGTTTGTTCTTAGTAACAATAGTATTTTTATTAAATTGGTTTTGATACCTTAAAATGACTTGGACAATGATAGATTATCATACCAATTTCTAGACCAGTACCTATCCTTTGGGCTGCAGAGTCAAATACACTAAGATCTCATAGAAACAAAATATAGTAAGCTGCCTTACAACCCACATGCAATTCAGATAAGTTGCCTTAGAAATTACCCTATTGCCTCTAAACGATTGTATCAAGTCTTTAAAAAACTATTATGCTCCCTGAAACTACTCACAAAAATTATTTCTTTCTTTAAAAGAAACTTGCAAGCAATTAGATAGTTACCTAATAACCAAAATGCTTCAGAATGCCTTGCAAACTTAAACATAAAAGAGCACACAGAGAGAAATAAAGAGACAGCAATTGAAGAGAGTAAAATTACACCGTATTTTATTTATATGATCTAGCTTCCATACATGAAATATCTTGCAACCTCAAAAGATAAATAGAAATTCAGAACATCTGAATTCTACAATATATTTTTCTTTTTTTTTAAGACATTCCAAAATCAAAGACCCTTTACAATTACAACTCTTTTGCTATATATAGATTTTTGACCATCTTGGAATCCCTTAAGGATGCAAAAAGCTTTAGATGATCATAGAAAACCTAACCCTAAAGTTACAAGAGAGACAAAAAGAAAGAGAGAGAAGAAGCGGTGAAATGACCAAGTCAAAAAGATAGAAACAGATATTCTTATTTCTTCTCCCGATTTGGCGAATGTAATCAGATTTTCATAGATGGTAGCTAGTAGTATTTATGTTGAGTCTGGATAGCTGTGCTTGAATACTCATCTACATTCTCCTTTTGCAATAACTGTCCCTCTTGTCTTGAACAGTGCAGTGCCAAGTGTTCACCTTTACTCCTCGTCCAAGATTTCTTCTTCTACTACTGGCTTCTTTTTCTTGGGTGTAGTCATCACTTCCCATTCTTTCACTTCATCGTCTGATGGCCACTTAAAGTCTTGAGTACTCTGTACTTGCACCTTTTGTCTATCCCATCTAGCATCAGTGATATTCTTGACATCAAGTAGGAATTTGTTGATGTCAGTTTCTACTTTGAAGGCTTCATCCAATATTTTATTGAATCCTTCAATATCAACATCTGCTCCCAAAAGAAATGCCTCATCACTAGGCATCTTGCTGTCAAATTCATTCTTCCAGGCACCTACAGCCTTTACTTGATCATCATCTCCCCTTAAGGAAGGAATAAACTTATTAAAATCATTTGAAAAGAGGCTCAACTTAACCTCTATCTGGTTTAATTTTCCTTTAAAGAATGAGAGAGCAATATTGACTCTTTTGATCTCATCTTCAACTTCAGTTACTATTTTAGGAAAATCTGGTCTGATGGCTTGTAAAGATGATAACTTTTCAAATAACTTTGCCCTAGCAGACCACTTAGTAAAGTAAGGGTTTAGAATGGCAAGGTACCCCATTACCTCAGTATGCAAAGATGACAATTTATTGTATGCATTGACTACAACATCAGTTTTATCCTTTAGAATCTCAATTCTATGTTGTAGTATGCCCTTCAATGCCCTCAAAGAAATTGCATTTCCATTTTCTTCATTAGTTTCCCGTTCAATAGCCTCCTCAAATTTAGGCTTATCTTCAATTTGCTTTGGTGGTGGCTGTGCAGGTACATATACCACCTCAGGCTTTGTTTTCAATTCTTCCATTAATTTTTTAATCATCTGATCCTGCTGGTACAATTGTATGCAGCACATCTCCTTGTCCTTAGACAATGCACTTGTCTCTTCTAACAATGTACTACACCTTTTAGACAATTGTTTGGTCTTGTCTTCATTCAAGTGAGCCCAGTGTGTCATAATTTGGGAGATCTCCAAATCTCCTGTATTTTGTACAGACCACACCATTTGATTGCCCACCATATTTTCTTGAATATTTACTAGTTGGGGCTTTTGGTCTTTTGGGCTTAGGCTTCACATTGCAAAAGCCTGGGATTTTGGGCTATACCCAAATCCTTTTATCACATCTCCCATCTGGACCACACTAGCCATTTTGAGATCTGGCTGTTTTCTGATTTGGTCTATGATGAAGGCAGATGCCAAATCCCATCCCTCAGCCAATAGTATTCCACTTTCTAGCACCATCTTCCTGGCTTCCTCGGGTGAAATATCCTTATTTTCAGAATCATAATTCTGTAAAGCCATTAGGGCTTCATTTGTTATTGCCTGTTTCCCATCAACTGTCAACTGGGATCTTATCTGCTCTGTCTTATGCCATCTTAGGAAGTCTTTAAACTCCTCTATTTTAACAAAGCTGTCATCACTTAAAAAATTCTGTTGTTAAAGCAATCTTTCATCAACACAAGCCTTGAGTGGCAGCTCAACATTGTCATCTAGGTCAGGCTGTTGCTTCTTGCCTTCCCTGATTGCCTTTCTTAGGTTATGATCATATAACCTACTGCCAGGTACTAAGGCCTTAGCCTTATCTTTTTTCTTTCTTTTTCCTTCCACTGAAGGCCGCCTTACTTCAAATTTTTGCCTCTTTGCAGCAGGCTCTTCTACATCACCAGGTTGGGTAGCAATTGTCAAATCTATAATATGACCCTCAGCTCCCTGTAACTGTGGTATTTCAGCCATATCTTGCTCTGATGCTTGTTGTGGTGAAGGATACATAGTAGGACGTGCATAATCACTGTCACTACCACTATCATATTCATACTCTAAATGTTCAGGTATCTGAGCACCTTTCTTGTCAAGGACTGTATCCAGTTGCTCTATAAGCACATAATAGTTGTCTATCATGGCCTTAATTCTATCAAAATATGGGAGATCAAGGTAAAAACCCCCAAAAGACAACCCATTTCTTTTTATTTGCTTCTCCAGCTTTAGCAACTCCTGGATTCTTAGTCTTCTAGTATGAATATCATCTTCATCTAAGATGTTCCTTGTTGCATCTTCTTCTATGCACTCACAATGGATATTTGTATTGGGGATTGTAGGTGTATACAACTTCCTAACCCCTGCCATGAAACCTTCTAGATCAATTTATCTATAAGGGGCTGCCCCCATCCTGTATTTTTCCAACTATTGACCCACTGCATCAATGGCACCCTTGCCAATTGTAAAGTTGAAAATCTTGAATTGCCTAGGGGTTATAGTCCCCTTTTTGTGCAGTGCAAAGTGCTCATTATCTGTTAACAACAACTACCATATGAATTCCATTGCAGCCACTCTTGCAGGAACATAATATGGTAATAAATGAGGTGGGTGAATACACCCATATACCCTGATGAATGTGTAATTTTCTTCCATAAAGAAGTCACCCCAATTATGCTTTCTAGGCCAGCTATCTGTATAATCACAGGGCCTAAGCAATTGTATAACCTTCAATGGGATTCTTGTTCTGCTTGTTCCTAAACTTTGCACCATTGGATACACAATCCAATTTTGAAAGGCACAATAGTCACACTCCCTAGAGGTGTAATTCCAAACCCTCACCCAAAATTGGATAGGATTTGGTGCTGATTGGTAGAATATCTGAGGAGTTAAATTATTAACATCCATGATTACAAAATTGAAGTATAAAAGGAGATGCATAAGAACTGAGTAATGCAAAAATTTGGGCTCCTTCTCTTTTGGACTCTTCATTCTCTTATGGGTTGCAATGAAACCCTCATGCATTTCATCTATGATATGTTGAATATAGTCATAACTAGTGTTAGAGTGGACCTCTTGTAGGTCCAGCACCATCATCAAAATCCCTGCATCTATCTTCTCTGCATCACCATCTATTCCTAACACTCTACACAGGGCATATGAAGCATACTTGATATAAAAATGTAGATCCTTGTAATAATATGGGCAGTCCCTAGACATAGGATCTAAATACTTTTTTACTTCTTTCAACATATGTTTTAATAGCTGGCCCCTAGCAATCCCAGGCTTTTCAGTATATCTCTGTTTTTGCTTTTTCATGTCGATTTTGGTGGACATGGTTCTAAATTATCCGAAGGCTTGCATAAATGAATTCCTACTCAAAATTAATAGGGCAGTGTTGTCATCCCTCCTGATGGTTTTAGACAAAACATCATAGTGATTGGCTAGGTCTAAGAATAGGTCTACATCGAGGAAGACATCAGGAACAAGTAACCTGGCTAAACCACATGTCCAAGGGTTTGATACTGGGATGGGCTTATCAGAAGTCTTATAAAAATAATTGAAGAGGGAGAAACCTGTTGTCCCTGGAGTCACAACATCTTAAATAGCTTTATACTCATCAATGAGGACATTAGCATTAGCCTTCTTATTCTGTGTTGAACCAGGCAGGAGACAGAGGAATTCATCAGAAAAACTTGCCTTTCCCTTTTTCTCTTCCTCACTTCCTCCACTTGTCAAAGCAATAATCACAACCCCGCTCATATTTGCAATACCTTGAATCTCCTACTCCTTATTGATATTGCAACAAATCTATCTTAGAGATTAGCTGACCGTCTTATGCACAATTTTCTAAAATTTAGAACCCTTTGATCAACTCTGGAAACTCTGCAAACTGAGCAAAATATCTCTTCTCTCTGAAAACTTAGCAACTTGGGCTCTGAAAATTGAAAGCGTGGTGAATGAAAATGAATGCACCATCAATTCCTTATAGCCATCATTTAGAGTACGTAGGTCATAATTTTGAAACATCAGTTCTGTCATTAATTCGACATACTGTGAACTTGAATGAAAACCTAGCCGTAGTTCCATGAGCTTGACAGGAAATCAAATTTTTAAAAGTGAATCCTCAGAACAATATTACAACATTCAAAAGAGCTGACATGTCACACTGTGATTCGTTAACTATCTTACATCTCAGCTACTCTTTTTGCACAGTAATCAAAATACAAGCCTGTGATTGGTTACCAAATGATTCATGCTATCATATCAAAAACTGCCACCATTTTTTAGATTTTGGGATTAGGCGACTGTGCGACTTCACTTTATCTCTTTGTCACAAGCCTCTATCATTAACCCATGGTTTATCTCAAGACATGGCGACAATACACTTTCTTACCTTTGGCTGACCCAAGTCACCATCTGGCGATCACGCGACCCAACTGAAATCATATTCGCTCATATTTAACATTAACTCTTTATCTTTTCTGAGACCTTGCGACTAACCGTTGCCTTTAACCTTTTATGGTTATCTCCTTGTCACCAAATGTTTTCATTTCATTTCAAGACTATGCGACAATACTTAGTCGCCCGATCGCGGAACATAAAATCTAAGTGTTAAATTTTATCATAACAATTATATGTGCCCTTTTTCCATTTCTGACGACTGCGCGACATACCTTAATCGCCAAGTCAGGAGGACTTTTCCCTTTGGGCACTTTTCTTCTTAGACTTTGTGACCACCGTTAGATCCCTTGACCTCTTTATCCTACGGCCTTCTCTTAATCACCAAATCTTCTTGCATACCCTTAAATCTTTCTCAGACATCGTGACTGAAGGGAAAGCACTTAGTCTCGTTGTTGCTGAGTCCATTTTCTACTTCTGGCGACCATGCAATAATACTTTAACATCCACTCACCTTATGACACATGTCACACAGTCATTTTTTCACTTACTGCATAATGGAGAACTGAGTCATCATTCTGTTCTAGCGACAACCCGACTATGCTTTACTGTAAACCTCAGACGGTCAGTCATGAAGTCTTGGTCAAAATCTCTTAATTTCCATTCCTTCTCGAGACTACATGACTGAAGGCTTTGCATAACTTTTAACTTTGGATTCATTTGGCGATAAAGCGACATGAAGTAATCATGAAGTCTGAAGACATTTTAATAACTGTTGAGAATTTCTTGCGATTACCCGGCTCAGCAGTGGGTCCCCTCTACATAAAGCTTTATGATATAGTTAGCTTGTGACTACCTGACATGAAGAAATCACAGAGTCTCATAATACCAAAGGAATATACTGAACTTAAACGAGACCATGCGACAAAAGGAAATCGCCAAGTCGGGAAGGATTAGAGAATATTCGCTTGAAGTAATGCGACAAGGTGATTAGATTAAAACACATGACTTAAGTGGAATGAAAAAGTAACAACGAAACATAACGATATGACCTAGGGTTTGTTCTTCAATGTTTATCATTGGAAGACTTAGGGTTTTCAGGGTTTTGCAAATTAAGGTAAGTTCAGACTTGAAAACCTGAAAACTTGACACAGGTAAGGCAAAAAGGAACGAGAGATAGCTGATTTGAAACTACCAGATCACAGAGAAAAGAACAGGGAACCAGGAAAACTACCAAAATAGGAAATACAACTAACAGTGGCTCTGATGAGGATTGGCTAAACAAAGTTTATGACAAAGAACCACATAAACTCTGGTTGCAGACCACCTTTACAACGGAGCAAAACCCTAAAAACAGAAAGTGAAATATGTACGAAACTTACAAACAAGGGAAGGGAGAAAAACATATGATACATACTTGTGCACTTTGAACTTTTACTCAAAGAAAGGCTTCAAAAATTTCCCATGCACAGGCAACTCAAAGAGATCTCCTTCCATATTCTTCAACATATATGAGTCTTTGCCAAATTTTTCTGCAATAATGAATGGTCCTAGCCATAAAGACTCAAAATTATTATTCTTGCCTTTGTCCTCTGCCCTTGCATTCCATTGGAGAACTAAATCATTAATTTGGAACTTTCTCTCAGTAGCCCTCCTGTCAAAAAGATACTTCATTTTTTGTTGTAGTTTCACATTTTCTCTTTGACTATTTCTCCTTATTTCATCTAATTCAATCAACTGCATCATTCTGTTTTTCATATTGTCAGAGACATCTAAATGTTCCTCTTGTATGAATTGGAAAATGGGCAATAAATTGTTAATAGGCAATCTCACTTGTAAACCATATACTAACTCAAAAGGAGATTGACCGGTTGCCTTCTTAAGTGTCACCCTATCAGCCCAAAGAGCTAATCTCAATTTTGTATGCCATGTCCTTTTATTTTGTTCCAGAGTCCTCTTCAATATTTTCAATATGCTTTTATTGCTAGACTCAACTTGTCCATTGGCCTGTGGATGATATGGGGAAGAATATGATATTGTAATCCCATACGTTTCACAGAAACTTGTCATTTCTTCTGATCTGAAACTCATAGCATTATCCATTATTAATTTATTAGGCACATCGAATCTGGTCAAAATATTTTCTAATAGAAACTCAGTAACCACCTTACTTGTTTCTTTCCTTGTGGGGATAGCCTCAATCCATTTAGTAAAATAATCTATGGCAACTAAGATCCAACTATGCCCTGCACTAGACTTTTCTTGAAATTCACCAATAAAATCAATGCCCCATACAACAAAAGGAGCCTTAGTACTCACTGGGGTGAGGAACAGAGCACCTGCAAATTTCAACTTATTGGAGAACCTCTGACATGGTTCACATTTCCTGACATGTGTATAAGTATCTTTGAACAAAGTAGGCCAATAATATCCTGCCCTCAAAATCTTATGGGCAGTGGTCTTAGCAGAAAAGTGACCTCCACACTGTCCTTCGTGCATCTCAATTATAACTTTCTCAGCTTGATATTTGTCAAGGCATAGCAATAGCACACCATTCTTATCTTTCCAAAACAAATCACCTTGAATCAAAATATATCTTTGAGCTTGCAATTTTAAAACTCTCTTTTGATTATCAGACAAATAATTAGGACACTTAGCATTTTTGAGGAAGAAAACAATATCAGTGTAATATGGTTGTCTCTCTATACTGATAATGGCTTGGTCATTTTCTCCTGTTTGATTTGATTGCACTAAATCTAGGTTCTCCTTTGTCATTAGTTTAGCCAAGCCTTGACCTCTTACCAATTTGGTGATATTGATTTCCAGATTGAACTCTTGAATCCTTGTAATCCATTTGCATCTCTTACCAGTAACCTCTGACTGTGTAAGAATATCTTTCACTGCTGAATGTGGAACATAGGCCTACACCTTGGCACACACCAAATAGGGCCTAAAAGACTTCACAACTTTTACCAATGCATAGGCTTGCTTTTCCATTATTTCATAGTTAAGTTCTGTAGCTTGCAAGGATTTACTATAAAAGGCTATGGGATGTGCAAATCCTTGCTCATCTTTTTGAAGCAATATTGCCACAATCGTATGGAATGATGCAAATGAAAACAGGGAGAAAGGCTTAGTGTAATCTGGAGATTTCAACACTGGATTTTCCTGCACTGCCTTCTTTATCCTTTCAAAATCTTGTTGGGCCTCATCACTCCAAATAAACTTAGTATCTTTTTTCAGCAATT
>MU226973.1:1712788-1730621 GCA_018584345.1 Thuja plicata | reverse complement strand
CAAAATTGAAGTACAAAAGGAGATGCATAAGAACTGAGTAATGCAAAAATTTGGGCTCCTTCTCCTTTGGACTCTTCATTCTCTTCTGGGTTGCAATGAAACCCTCATGCATTTCATCTATGATATGTTGAATATAATCATAACTGGTGTTAGAGTGGACCTCTTGTAGGTCCAGCACCATCATCAGAATCCCTGCATCTATCTTCTCTGCATCACCATCTATTCCTAACACTCTACACAGGGCATATGCAGCATACTTGATATAAAAATGTAGATTCTTGTAATAATATGGACAGTCCCTGGACATAGGATCTAAATAATTTTTTACTTCTTTCAACATATGTTTTAATAGCTGGCCCCTAGCAATCCCAGGCTTTTCAATATACCTCTGTTTTTGCTTTTTCATGTCAATTTTGGTGGACATGGTGTTGAATAAGCCAGAGGCTTGCATAAATGAATTCCTACTCAAAATTAATAGGGCAGTGCCATCATCCCTCCTGATGGTTTTAGACAAAACATCATAGTGATTGGCTAGGTTTAGGAATAGGTCTACATCGAGGAAGACATCAGGAACAAGTAACCTGGCTAAACCACATGTCCAAGGGTTTGATACTGGGATGGGCTTATTAAAATTCTTATAAAAATAATTGAAGAGGGAGAAACCTATTGTCCCAGGAGTCACAACATCTCGAATGTCTTTATACTCATCAATGAGGACATTAGCATTAGCCTTCTTATTCTGTGTTGAACCAGGTAGGAGACGGAGGAATTCATCAGAAAAACCCGCCTTTCCCTTTTGCTCTTCCTCACTTCCTCCACTTGTCGAAGCAACACTCAAAGCCCCGCTCATATTTGCAATACCTTGAATCTCTTACTCCTTACTGATATTGCAAAAAATCTATCTCAGAGATTAGCTGACCGTCTTGTGCACAATTTTCTTAAATTTAGAACCCTTTGATCAACTCTGGAAACACTGCAAACTGAGAAAAATATCTCTTCTCTCTGAAAACTTAGCAACTTGGGCTCTGAAAACTAAAAGCACGGTGAATGAAAATGAATGCACCATCAAGTCCTTATAGCCATCATTCAGAGTACGCAACTTATAATTTGGAAACATCAGTTCTGTCATTAATTTGACATACTATGAACTTGAATGAAAACCTAGCCGTAGTTCCATGAGCTTGACAGGAAATCAAATTTTTAAAAGTGAATCCTCGGAACAATCTTACAACATTCAAAAGAGATAACATGTCACACTGTGATTCGTTAACTGTCTTACATCTCAGCTACTCTTTTTGCACAGTAATCAAAATACAAGCTTGTGATTGGTTACCAAATGATTCATGCTGTCATATCAAAAACTGCCACCATTTTTTAGATTTTGGGATCAGGTGACTGTGCGAATTTACTTTATCTCTTTGTCACAGGCCTCTGTCATTAACCCATGGTTTATCTCAAGACATGGCGACAATACACTTTCTTACCTTTGGCTGACCCAAGTCACCATCTGGCGATCACGCGACCCAACTGAAATCATATTCGCTCATAGTTAACATTAACTCTTTATCTTTTCTGAGACCTTGCGACTAACCATTTCCTTTAACCTTTTATAGTTATCTCCTTGTCGCCTAATGTTTTTATTTCATTTCAAGACTATGCGACAATACTTAGTCGCCCGATCGCGGAACATAAAATCTGAGTGTTAAATTTTATCATAACAATTATATGTGCCCTTTTTCCATTTCTAACGACTGCGCGACATACCTTAATCGCCAAGTCAGGAGGACTTTTCCCTTCGGGCACTTTTGTTCTCAGACTTTGCGACCACCATTAGATCCCTCGACCTCTTTATCCTACGGCCATCGCTTAATCGCCAAATGTTCTTGCATACCCTTAAATCTTTCTCAGACATCGCGACTGAAGGGAAAGCACTTAGTCTCGTTGTTGCTGAGTCCATTTTCTACTTCTAGTGACCATGCGATAATACTTTAACATCCACTCACCTTATGACACATGTCACACAGTCATTTGTTCACTTACTGCATAATGGAGAACTGAGTCATCATTCTATTCTAGCGACAACTCGACTACGCTTTACTATAAACCTCACACGGTCAGTCGCAAAGTCTCGGTCAAAATCTCTTAACCGCCGTTCCTTCTCGAGACTACGTGACTGAAGGCTTTGCATAAATTTTAACTTTGGATTCATTTGGCGATAAAGCGACATGAAGTAATTGCGAAGTCTGAAGACATTTTAATAACTATTGAGAATTTCCTGTGATTACCCGACTAAGCAGCGGGTCCCCTCTGCATAAAGCTTTATGATATAGTTATCTTGCGACTACCTGACATGAAGAAATCACAGAGTCTCATAATACCAAAGGAATATACTGAACTTGAATGAGACCATGCGACAAAAGGAAATTTCCAAGTCGGGAAGGATTAGAGAATATTCACTTGAAGTAATGCGACAAGGTGATTAGATTAAAACACATGACTTAAGTGGAATGAAAAAGTAACAATGAAACAAAACGATATGACCTAGGGTTTGTTCTTTAATGTTTATCATTGGAAGACTTAGGGTTTTCAGGGTTTTGCAAATTAAGGTAAGTTTAGACTTGAAAACCTAAAAAATTGACACAGGTAAGGCAAAAAGGAACGAGAGATAGCTAATTTGAAACCACCAGATCACAGAGAAAAGAACAGGGAACCAGGAAAACTGCCAAAATAGGAAATACAACCAACAGGATCCTTTATAGTTATAGATGATGATTGAAGTAGGCTAGATGCTTTATGGAAACCTTTTTCAATGGTGGTTGAACCAATTGATCAAGGAAAGAATTCTAATTTCTTTAAGTGAAAATGTTGGCTTTAGAAAAATACCTTTTTATCATCAATGTTTATGGTCCTACTAATTTTTAACATTAGTGAATTATTTTCATGGATATCATTGTGAAGATCTAGGATCTTGGAAATGAGGTGATTATCTTGGGTGGAGATTGAATGTAACATTGGTAGTAGTGGACAAGCAAGGGGGAGTGAAGTCTTATGGTACCATTTAGTTAGATTTTTTTAAAATTTTCACTAAGAATGGTTTATGGGAAATTTAGTGTGGTAGTGGCCATTTTACTTGGACAAATAAATGCCAAGGTTTTCTTATATAGTAGAGAAATTGAATCATTTTTTCCTTGTGAGGAAATGAGCCAAGTTAAATGTGGTCTTTGAGGTGAGAGTATTTCTAATATTTAGGTTAGAATATTATCTGGTATCCTTAAACCTTTACCATGATTTGGTTCCACTTATCTACCCCCTTAATTTTAAGAAAATGTGGCTCAAAGATGGGAGGTTTCATGATCAAGTAGAATTATAGTGGAAGATTTCCCCTAAGTGGAATGGTAAGAAAGCCTTTTGTTTCTTCGAGAAACTATAGTTATTAAAAATGAAGTTGAAGGAATAGAATAGAACATGTTTTAAAATATCTTTGTAGAAAATAAATCAGTAGAGAAAAATTTGGAAGCTTTGCCTTCTAAAGTTATTGAGTTAGAAATGGATGAAGCAGACTTCCAAGAGGATAAAGTTTAAACTTTGGAATATCAATAAATCTTGGAAAGAGAGGAAACGTACTAGAGACAAAAGTATAGAGAGTGTTGGTTAAAAGAAGGGGATCAAAATAAAAATTTCTCTCATAGCTTAGTCAAAGAAAGAAGATCAATCAATTATATTAATGCCATTAAAAGAGAAGATGAGATATGGATTACAGAGAAGGCCGAAATTGAGAAAGTGACAGTGAAATTATTTAAGGAGTTATTATTTGCTAAGCTTCACTCTCTAGAGGGAACTAAGAGGATCCTTGAGGTGATTCCTAGTATCATATCTGTTGGTGCCCAAAAATGATGGATCACTTTTAGCCAATTGACAGGTATAATGGTGATGCGCCACTTGATACCTCTGCAATTTTGGATTAATCAAGCCAAGGCTGGTAGGCCTGATTTCACTTTGAACTATCAAATTTTCTATGTCGCACCACTGCATACACAAAACAAAGTTCCTCCAAAGGTGGTGAATGATCCTTGGAGGAAAGAAACAAATCTCCTTATAATATCTACTTTATAAAGCTTGACTAAAATGGATTATAATAAGGACTAAAAAGTAATGCTTTTGAAATGATAATTAAATAATCTACAAACTACAAAGTATGAACCAAATGGCAATTTCCAAATAATGATTAGATTAGTGCCTTCTAAATACTTGGGATATAGAGTTAGAAAATTCTTAATCCTACGTATAATCGGAGACAGTTTTAAAAACTTGCTTTTAATAAAGAAAGACTATCACTTCACAGGATTCCACTTGACTTATAATTCAAATAAATCTATATAGCTAATCTTATCGAATTCAACTCAAATTAAGAGACCGATAAAAACAAGAGAAGATACGCAAATATTTCAATTGATATTTAAACTATATATATTAATTTTGAATTATGATACTTAGGGAATTTAACACAATGAAACACTCTATAAAATAGAATATCTGAAAGACTAATTGAAAATATATAACTTATAACCACAAGTAAAAAGAAGAGCACTTATGTTTATTAATGTTGAAGAAATAGTACATCAGAGTGCATGTTGTAGTTGTGATCAAATTCTATCCTATTAAAAATATATATTGTATTATTGTCTCTTTACATTATGTATATATATGTGTTTTAGTGGCTTTCACACCTCTTTAGGGTGAACAGACATAACCCTTATTACAAATTATTTTGAAAAAACAATAAACTAACTAAAAAATAACTACCTAAATTTTGGTTTTGGCTATGGAGAAAAAACTAAAACACATCATCAAAATCTAATATTTTTGTTGGAGATAGGAAATTTGATTTCTCGAACTGGGTCATTTTTAGATTTTTAAAATTTGACCATCTTCATCCTCATTCGACATCATCTTTGTAGCAGGTCAAAATTCCAACATTTTCTGAAGGCTTCGATTAGTTAGTTCTATTTATTTGTGTCATAAATCTTCCTTCCTTTGATTTTTTAAGTATGGAGAAACTTGCGTTCTTGATAATGGATTGGGACTTCTAAATTATCAAAATTTAGGGTACCAACAATATCTATAGCACAAAACAACATTTTAGAGGATAAAGTTAGCCTTAAGGAGGTAAATTTTATTTCAAATATGGCATGTTGGTTTTAATTGATGTCAAACTTGTTGAAAGGATGGAATTTTTATGACATGTTGGTAGGATGAAGTATTATTGATAAACATGTTGATACCTAGGTTTTTCTTGGTCTGGATGTATTCAGACTTGTTTGGAAAGGTATGGATAGTAGAAATCATGGTGAAAGTTCCTTTTATGGATATGGTTTAGGATATGTCATATATCTATACACTTGTAGTTCTTTTGGTCTGGAAGATATTTATAAATATACAAGCATTATAGTTGTGTTTCATGTACTGTTATAGTGGTCATATAGAGTCTCTGTTTATATCTAGCGATTATTTTGTTGAGTTCCTTGTTCAATTATTTGGTATAGTTTTATGATGATGATGTTGTGGATGTATGGAATTAATATACCTATGTTGTAGAGAATATTTACTTCTTGCCTAAGTGGTTCTCAGTTTGGATGCTATCAGTTGACTTGGTATCTCACTTTTATGTTGAGTTGCTAATTTGACATTACTACAGTTGCTTTGTGCTACTATTGTTGAGGTTGATGATCCATAGAGCGATCTATTAGGATAGTCTAAAATATCCTTAGTGTCCTTCAAATATATTGGAAAAATTATTTTTGAATGTTGATATTAATCATGCTTCGCCATAGAATATAATGTCTGGTGATATTTTTGTTTTGCAAGTGAGCTTTGATTATTTATATATGATGTGTTTAGTTTTGCTATGTTTTTGTGTGTTTGGATGTGATATCTTATCTGGGATAATTATTTTGGTTCAAATACACTTTTTAATTGATGTTGGAATGTTCATTTGGATCTCACCCTTGTGTATGAAGATCTACATGGTTCAAGATTGCTTTAGAAGACGTTTCTTGGCTGCCTGTTCTATAAGCTTTATTGTCTATCTACACATTACATTCTGGAGATGAATTTTGTTGATGTATAGAATTTTGGATCTATCTTAGGAGAATGTGTTGTTAGAATGTGAATTTTATGCTTTCAAATGGTGTTGTCATTGATGTCAACATACTCATATCTAAGCTTTTGATGGTATCGGTTACCATGTTTGGCATAATATTGTATCAGTTGTTGTGAATCGACAAACCTTTATATTGGTCAGAGTATTTGGCATATCGGTTGAATTTCTTGGCATGTTTTTCGATGAATCTTGGTCTTTGGAATCTACACCATGGTAGATTGTTTGCTTGATCCTATGTGGATTTATTTTTGGTCCTAGCTTTAGAGCTGTAACATGCTCATCATAACCGTTGGAACTGTGTACCTTGGAAAAGATGTTGTGTAATATGGCATGTTGTATTGGTCGAGGTGGTTCTCATTTTGTTCCTTCCCACTGTGGGAATGTTTTTGGTGTGACCTATTTCAAATTGTGTGGCCGACCTAGTGGATCTCATGGTGTTGTATAAGTAGGGCATGAACATAAGATTTGTGTAAGTACTCATGTGTACAAGTGAATGTATGTGTGGCATATCTATGGAGCTTATGTGAAGTGACTATAAATTCATTCAAAGGAGATTCACGTTTGTGAAAAATATTCTATAGATATCTTAGAGGTGGATTCTACTTATTTTCATATCTTTTGATAGTGAGCCTCTTTATCTGTAGTGAGCCGACCGAAAGTGATCCTTCTTACAGTGAGAATTTCTAGAAGTGAGCCTTTGTATCAAATCACCTTAAGTGGTTTGACCCTAATAGGTGTTTTTACATTTCATGAGAATTTGTTTTGCTGTGGTTTTACCCATCTTGGGGTTTCCATGTAAAATCTGGTGTTCTCTATTTCAGTGTCCATGTGTATTTCATGTTTATATTTTCTATGGATGTTTAATGTGCTAAACCAAAAAAACTTAATTTGTTATAGGAATTTTTTAGGTGTTAAGAAACATATATAAAGTTATGTAAAGTTGTGTGAGAATAACTGATTCACACTCCTCCCAGTTATTCAACATGTTCTACAATTGGTATCAAATCCCGATTCCTTGGTGAAGAGCTTAACCACTTTAGGAAGATCTGATGACACAAAATTGACTATTCCTATGTTTGATGTATCAGACTATAATTCATGAAAATATCAGATGAAAGGATAACTAGTATCAGTTGGTTACAAGACATGGAAGCATATAGAGTCAAAGGATGCTCCTCCACAAAATGTACCGACTACACCTGATGAAATTGAGGAATATGTGGAAAATGAAAAGGTGAGATATGCTATTACTAGTTATTTATCAAATACTGAATTGGTTAAGGTTATTTCATTGAAGATAGATTATGAAGTTTGGGAAAAGTTAAAGGAAATTTATGAAGGAAATATCAGAGTCAAGTTATCTAAGAATTTGATAGCAAAGAGACATTATGAGAACCTATGAATGGAAGACGGATACGATGTCAAAAGATATTTTTAGAGAGTTGAGAATGTAGTTAACGAAGTCAAGAACCAAGGAGGCACTATTATTGCTGAGGACTTCATGGAGAATATTTTGATGACATTATCAGCTAGTTATAGTGACAAAATTTCAGCAATTGAACAAGTGTATGACCCAAATTTTTTTACTAAGGAACAATTATTTGGTACCCTGACTACATTTGAGCTAAGGAAGTTTTCAAGAAACAATAATAGATCGGAGATGACATTCAAAGCTACAAAATTAGAACATGAACCTGACATTGATAATGAAGAAGATTTTGAGGCTAACTTTTCAAGAAGTTTGAGGAAAGGTATCGACAAGTACAAAGCTATGTTACCCCTAAAATGCTTTAGGTATGATAAGATTGGTCATTTGGCTACTAGATGTCCTGACAAATCTCCTAGGAATAAGTTCAAAATATTCAATAAAAAATATTACTATGTGAATGAAGATGCTAGTATCTCAGGTGATGAATCAAAGATTGAGGATTGCTTGTTTTATGTTGAAGAAAAAGAGAACTCTGAAATTGATATCGCTAACATCTATGCTAAGGCTAATGAGAATGTTGAGTCTGCTTTATATGCTAGAAGAAACAAACATGAATAAATAATTGATACTGGTTTCTCACATCATATGATTAGAGATAAAAAGTAAATTTGTATCACTTAACAGGTATGATGGTGGTGTTGTTAGATTTGGTGATGATAATGCATCATATATTGTTGGTAAAGGATCTATTACATTTGATGGTAATAATAATACTAAAAATGTATATTATGTGAAAGGTTTGTATCACAATCTATTGAATGTTGGACAGATGTGTGAGAATGGACATGATGTTATTTTCAATGATGAAGGATGTGAAATCAGGAAGAGAAATGGATATCTGATTGCTATAGGGAAGAGAACATGAAATAATATGTACCAGTTAAAGGGACATTATGAAGGAAGTTGCTTGTTATCTCAAAATGATGACAATTGGATATGACATTAGAGGATGTGTCACATTAATTTTGTTAATCTAATGAAGATAATATCATCTCATGCAGTGAGAGATTTACCTCGACTACATAAACTGGAAAACATTATTTGCAAGAGTTGTCAAGAAGCAAAGAAGATGAGAGAATCATTCAAGGAAAAAGATCATTCATCTACCAATGTGCTGGAGATTGTGCACATTGATCTTTGTGGTCCAAACATAACAAGAAGTTTTCAAGGTGAAAGGTATTTTATACTATTCATTGATGATTATTCAAGGATGACATGGGTTTCATTTCTTAGAGATAAATCCAAAGAATTTGAGAAATTCAATATATTCAAGGCTAGAGTTGAGATTGAATGTGGTAGGAACATTAAGTTTTTGAGATTTGATAAAGGTGGAGAATTTACATATGATGCATTTGAGAGTTATTGTGAAAAGTATGCTACTTAGAGACAATTTTCAGTAGCAAGAACACCACGACAGAATGGTATTATGGAAAGGATGAATCAAATGATTCAAGAAGTAGCTAGAGCTATGTTGAGAGAAGAAAATATACCAGAGATCTACTAGAGAGAAGTAGTTCATACTATTTTATATAAACTCAATAGAGTTATGTACTAGAGAAAGTATGACAAGACTTCATCTGAGTTATGGAATGGAAGAGTACCGACAGTTAAGTATTTCAAGATTTTTGGCAGAAAGTTCTACATACGGAAAGAGGAAGAGAATATTGGTGAATTTGATAGCAGGACTGATGAAGGAATATTATTGGGTTATTCTTCTAGAAGCAAGGCATATCAGTGCTACAATAAAAGACTAAATAAGATTTGGAAAGTGTGAATATGAAGGTTGATGAAGATTTTTAGAAGGTTCCTGAAAGGAACATTGAGTATGAATCTGATGCAGAAGAATAGAGAAAATTGGATAAGAAAGAGGAATATGACATTAAACTTACACTAATACCGACATCCATTACTAAGAAACCAAGGTATGTACAAAATAATCATTCAAAGAATTATATTATTGAAGATAAGAACTTAGCTATTGTTACCAGAAGTAAAGAAACACAAGATCATGGTTTGTTGTGTTTATTTTATGAAGTTGAACCTAAGTCTATAGTAGAGGCTTGTAATGATTAGATTTGGATTAATGCTATGAAGGAAGAACTGAATCAGATAGAAAAGCATCAGACCTAGTAACTTGTGCCCAAACCAAAAGACAAAATTGTGATAGGTACTAAATGGGTGTACTGGAACAAGCTAGATGAGAATGGAAAAGTTGTAATAAACAAGGAAAGATTGGTCTACAAAGGTTACTCACAGATTGAAGGAATTGGTTTTGAGGAGACTTATGCTCCTTTTTCTCAGATGGAAGCTATTAGAATGTTGTTGGTGTTTGTAGGATTCAAGAAATTCAAAATTTATTAGATGGACATCAAGTCTGCATTCTTAAATGGGGAATGAAGCAAGAATTATACATTGAACAAACAAAAGGTATCAGATCATAAGAAGAATTTAATGTTGTTTGTAGATTAAAGAAGGCATTATATAGATTGAAGCATACACATAGAGCCTGGTATGGTAAAGTAGACAAGTATTTGATTAGTCAAGGAATCAAAAAAGGACGGGCCAACAATAATCTGTACTTCAAGGTAAATTCATTAAAGATCTTGGTTGTTGTTGTGTATGTTGATGACATCATCTTTGTTGGCAAAGATGACTTGTGCAAGAAGTTTGTAGAAGGAATTCAAAATGTCAATGATAGGAAAATTAAATTTCTTTCTTGGATTGGAAGTTAGTCAGAACAACAAAGGCATTTTTATCTCTCAATCCAAGTATGTGAAATATTTACTGAAGAAGTTTCGTTTAGAAAATTCAAAGCATGTTTGTACTCCTACTATTACCAATAATAAAATGACGAAGGGAGATGAATCATCAAAAGTAGATGCAAGTCTGTATAGGTCGATGATTGGAGGCTTGTTATACCTGATTGCTACCATATCTGATATTATGTATGCAGTTTGTTTAGAAACCAGATTTTAGAAAGAACAAAAAGAGTCGCATGTTATGGCAGTAAAAAGGATTTTTAGATACCTGAAAGAGACATAAAATATGGGGTGATGGTACCCTATAGAATCAGATTTTTTATTGATAGCATATACAGATGCAGATTGGGAAGGTTGTGTGGAGTACAAAAGAAGTACCAATGGTGAAGCATTCTTTCTTGGCTCCCAATTAGTTGCTTGGTCAAGCAAGAAGCAAGATTCTATAATGTTATCCACTGCTGAATTAGATTATATTGCAACATCCTCATGTTGCACTCAAGTGTTATGGATGAAACAAACATTGCAGGATATAGGAATAAGTTTTGATAGACCAATTCCATCATGTGTGATAATACCAGTGCGATAAGCATGTCAAAGAATCTAGTAATGCATTGCTGAACAAAAAATATAGACATTAGATATCATTTCATTAGAGAAAAGGTGGAAGAAGGTATAGTAAAGATGGAGTATGTACCCACAAAGGAGTAGATTGTAGACATATTCACTAAACCTTTGTGTAAAGATACTTTTGAGCATCTTAGAGGAAGTTGGGGGTTATGCCCCTTCCTAGTATTCACTAGATGCACCGGTGTGTACATTGATCTAGTACTTTCCATAGCTATATCTTTATGGATCAATGCTTGGAGGCTTCCTCTTAGGGGGAGCATAGTGTTTAAGCAAGGGGGATGTTTTCCTGGTGCTTTGTCATTGTTGTCAAAGGGGTAGAATTTTCCTGGTTTGTTTCTGTGCTTTGTTATTGATGATTGTTTCCATCGATGACAAGGGGGAGATTTTTAGAATGTGAATTTGATGATTTCAAATGGTGTTGTCATTTTTGTAAACATACTCATGTCTCAACTTCTGATGGTATCAGTTACCATGTTTGGAATAATATTGTATCGATTATTGTGAATCAACAGACCTCTGTATCAGTTGGAGTATCTGGCCTATCGGTTGAAGTGCTTGGCATGTTCACCGATGGCTCTTGGTGTTTGGAATCTACATTGTGATAGATTGTTTTCTCGATCCTATGTGGATGTATTTTTGGTCCCATATTTGGACTTGTAACATGCTGATCATAACCGTTTGAACTGTGTACCTTGGAGAAGGTGTTATATAACATGGAATGTTGTATTGGTCTAGGTGGTCCTCATTTTGTTTCTTCCCACTGCAGGAATGTTATTAGTGTGATCTATTTCAAATTGTATGGCCAACCTGGTGGATCTCATGGTGTTGTATAAGTAGGGCTTGAACATAAGCTTGGTGTAAGTACTTGTCTGTATAAGTGAATGTATGTGTGGCATATTTGTGGAGCATATGCAAAGTGACTATGAATTCATGTGAAGGAGATATATGGATAGTGGGCCTCTTTATCAATAGTGAGCCGACCAAAAATGATTCTTCTTGCAATGAGAATTTATTGAAATGATCCTTTGTATTGAATCACCTTAACCGGTGTCACCCTAACGGGTGTTTTTAAATTTCATGAGAATCAGTTTCTCTATTTTTTTACCCATCTTGGGGTTTCTACATAAAATTTGGTCTTCTCTATTTTGGAATTCCTGTGCATTTCATGTTTATATTTTCTGTGGATGTTTAATTTGCTAAATTAATAAATCTTAAGTTGTTATTGGAACTGTTTAAGTGTTAATAGATAGAGAGAAAGTTTTGTAAAGTTGTGTAGGAATAACTGTTTCACCCCCTTCTCATTTATTCAAAATGTTCAACATGTGTTCTAATATATTTGGGTTCCCTCTTCTTCTAGAGTGGACTACTTCATATATATTGGGTTTGAATAACCTATTCTCTATAATATTGATTTTCTTTGGTCATGGCTACACTTAATTAAATATTTTAATGATCTAACTCATATTTAAGGAGTACATTCAAAGTTAGAGATGAGTAATGGAAGAGAGTGGAAAGATCACGTGAAGTGAAGGAAATAAAACAAAGAGGTTAAGGGTGCATATGAATTGGATGCACAAAAGTATGAAGTTGAAATAAATATATTTAGTGGCAGTATGTTGATATAGTGATAGATGTATGTCATGAATCTAATTTCTTGATGTTGATTCATGTTTAGGAGATTCTTCTTATTTCATTTATGGGATTCATGTTGTTGCTAGATAACAGTGGTCTAATAGTAGATTTTTGTATCTTGTCCAAAGATAGTGAGTTTAAATTGTACAAGTTCTTTGTATCTTTCTCTATGGTAGTGATCCTAAATATTGTATTTCAAGATGATCTATATTGTAAGTTTTATTTCACTGTGGTTTTTCCCAGGTTTGGGGTTTTTAAGTAAATCTAGTTTTCTTGTGTTGATAATGCTTTGTGTTTTACGATTTCATTATAGTAAGATGCTTATGGTAATTTAAATTATATCAATAATTAAATTAAATTCATTATTTCAGTCCAAATTATACACCCCTCTTAGTCTTGCTACGTGTTCAACAATTGGTATCAAAGCTTGGTCCCTTCTTGTTAAGCTTAATCACTCAAGGTAGATTTGGTATGGTGCAAGATTTGAATTTCAAGGCTCCAAAGTTTTAAGATACAAATTATTGTTATTGGAAGAAATAATGTATTTTCAGTTAGATTATTTGACAAAAGGATTATGAGAAAGTATTCAAAATGGTTATACCACACCTCAGGCTAGACCAAAAACTTTGACTGAGATAAAACCTATAGAAAACACTTTGAAAGCTAAGGGTGATATTGTTTGTTTTTTGAGTGATGAAGAACTCATGAAATTCATTGGATTGAAGACAAGGAAAGAGATTTGGGATGAACTAAGCATTGTATATGAAGGAGATCTGAAAAAAGAAAAAAACACTAAACTGACAATTCTAAAGCACAAGCTTGAAAATATAAAGATGAGTAATGATGAGTCCATTAAATCATATATTCATAGGGTAAATGAGATTGTGAATGCCATTAAGGGTGTTGTTTGAACAATGGAAGAAAAGGAAGTTGTAAGAAATGTACTGATGATTGTGCCTAAACCCTACAAGAAAAAGAAATATGTAATTGAAGAAATTCATGATTTGAATTCCTACACCTTGGATAAAATTCTTGGTTTACTAACTGTCTTTGAGATCACTGAAATGGGGGAGATCAATAAAAAGAGGAAAGAAGTAGCATTCAAAGCACCAGTTGAGTCTAAAGATGGAGCTGAAGAAGACATCGATAAGATTGAAGCAAAAATTGGAAGAAGAATGATGGGAAGAGTTGACAAATACAAAGGTAAGTTACCTATAAAATACTTTAATTATGGTAGAATTGGTCATTTTGCTTCTAAATTTCCTTATTAAGAAAAAATAAAATAATATGATGATGAAAAGAGAAATAGTTATGACATTCATGACAACAGGAAGAAGACATATAAAAGAGACAAAGAAAATAGAAGCTTATGCACTATGGAAGAACATATGTCCAAGGATGAAGATGATAATGAATCAAATGAAGAACTATTTTTCCTGGCTACAAAAGAAGGTGACAAGGAAAGAACCGAAAGACTGGAAGTGAAGATGACTGCATTGCATACTTAAATGGAGCTTACTACATGGATTATTGATTCTAGATGCTCAAATTATACAACAAGGGATATGAAGAAGTTTATGAAGCTTGAAAAGTATGATGGAGGATCTGTGAGATTTTTAGGAGAAGAAGTTGCATCTATCTGTGAAATTAGGAGTATCTCAATTGATGGTAAGAAATTTTTTTATGATGCCTATTATGTTAAGGAATGAGACATAAATTTTTGAGTTTTAATTAGATGTGCAATAAAGGTTATGAAGTTACCTTTAGTAAATCTGAATGTGAAATTAGAAAAGGAAACACTGGGAGACTAATTTCTAAAGGTGTTAGAGAAAATGGAAACTTTTACTACATAAGTTTATAAGGTAAAATGGTGATCAAGGGTAGACCACCAAATTACACATACATTGAAATGACCCAAAATCTAGTCCTTAAGCCAAATCTGATTTGTACAACCCAAAGGATGAAGGGATAAAAATGCAAGATCTAGCTAAGGGGAGGATTTAGGGCATTCGTTGTGAGATATATAAAAAGAACGAAAAAGATCTTATGCTTATGGATAAGTAATATATAATAGCAAGGTGCAATAGAAAAACTAATCTAATGTATCAAAGTAGATGCAAAATATAGTAGGAATGTGTGCACCTGAAAAATGGAAGAAGAAGGTATTCAGACACTGACAGAATCTCAGAATGTCCTAATACCCGAATCAATCCACTTGTAACCTCTAGCTCTGCAAATGATAACTTACCATTCTGCTCTGGGAATAGTTTGAACCTAGTTCGACCTATACCCTGGTATAGGTACATATCATAAGTTTGACCTATACTTGATATTGTCACAATAAAAAATTTAAAATGGATATGCAAATGTCTTCAGATTGCCTTCTTGGATCTGTAGCTGTATCTGCACTTTGGAACCTACGCCTGCACACAAGAGAGAAGGGGACATTGTTGGTGGGAGGGGCTTGCCTTGGTCAAGCCCCTATTTAGGAATTAATGTTGAATTTAAATAAAGGAAATGTTATCATGTAGAAGAGATTAAATCTAACAATGGAAATGTATCACACCATGTAGATACAATACTACTTAGCATGCGATCAAATATGTTAATGCAATAGCCTTGAATCAGCACAAAAACCAAA
Source organism: Thuja plicata (assembly GCA_018584345.1). NCBI lineage: Eukaryota > Viridiplantae > Streptophyta > Pinopsida > Cupressales > Cupressaceae > Thuja > Thuja plicata. The sequence goes on along the minus strand of MU226973.1, from coordinate 1,715,313 downwards.
AGGAAATCATGTACGACAAAACCTCATGTAGAAAATGCCTGTAATTCACCTCAATATTGGATTGAAAAGGAAGAAGAGTAAGAATTTAATGGATGAATGTAGATCTCCTCCCTTGATGACCAACTCCTTTTCTTCCTATGGAGAAATAAATTAGATCTATGGAAGGAAATGCATGAATACTTTGATGGATGATGAATGAAATGGAATGATTGATTGCTTGAACTCCTTGAATACACAATAACTTGCTTGACTTATTGAGAGTATATGATCAATTTAATGTATATGTATATCATGGATGTCAAAATGAGGGGAAGAGGTCTCCTTTTATAATGATTTTGGGGTCCAAATTTGTGAAGGCCGACCTCACTGGGTGGGAAAATGAAAACACCTTCCATCAGGCCCAAAACCCACCAAATTTAAACTCCCAAGGTATAAGTTTAAAGAGGTTTGACCTATACTAAAAAGGTATTAAGTTTGAGGTAAAGTTACGAGATTCAAGATGTGTTAAGTGGTTTAGGAAAAATAGAAAGATAAGCGGGAAAATCGATCATAAATGCTAATATAGGGCCCAAGAGGGAAATGAATTATGTGAATGGATGGGTAAGTGGGAAATTTTGTAGAGGAATTAGAGCCAACTTATACTTTTGAGCAAGATTGAAGGAGAAGGTAGGACCTTGATTTAAATTATATATGCAATTAGGTGCACTATGAGGTCCTAACATAAGGAACACACTAAAGTGGGCTAAAATGGTCCCAAAATGAACAAAAAAGAAATTTATTACTTTTTATAACTGTAAATTTATCCCCCACTTTGGAAAGATTATGAGACAAGCTCATGCTCATAGTAAAGGAAGAGATAAAAGAAAGAGAGAGAGAAAGATGATCGCGATGAATTATAAAGAGATAAGACATCACCTAGTCTAAGGACTTAAGCCCCCAAACTAAGGATCCTTACTCCAAATCCATGCACAAGGGCACAAAAATAAAGCAAAAGCAAAAGGAAAATCAAATATCAAAGACACCAAAAACAACAAAGAGTTTAGTACTAAAACAAAAACTCCAAATCAACTAGTGGAAATGTCTCAACCACTAATTTCATATCTGGAAAGATATTGCAAGAGCACAAGTGATCACATAGGAATAATAAGAGCACCTGCAATGATGATACCAACTCCATGATTTAAACTACTAGCTTAACCATTATAGTAGAGAGAGAGAGAGAGAGAGAGAGAGAGTTCCCGATAAGATTGTATGTCTTACTGTGAACCACACAAAGTGTGACCACCATGCCTAGTAAGATTGTATGTATTACCATGGACCACACAAAAGATAGGATTTAAATTTATAGCAAGTTGTATACCATTCTAGTCAATTCTATCTAAAAACCCATGCCTGCTGACAAATTTTCCTATGTGCACCTTATGAATGGATACGTATCCGCTATATTCATGAAGATTATTTTGTATATGTGTACTTCATGGATGGATACATATCCATTATATCCATGAAGATTGGTTTGTATATGTTCACCCCATGGATGGATACAGATCCATTGTATCCATGGGGATTGGTTATATGTAAAAATGCATAAGAAAAATGTGCAAGAGAATGTGCAATGGAGGGCGTATATATGTCACCCTGATTATGATGGATACATAGAAGAAATTATAAGGAAGATAATCAAGGATACCTACTTAAGAAAACAAGGATATATCATTAAAACAACAATGTATGCCATAAAATTAGCTAAGAGTGTTAAATCTTACAAGCTAAAAAATATATAATTGTGAAAGGATATGCTGCTTGTGAGAAGAGACCCCTGAAAGGAAGAGATTTTTTTACAAGACATCTACCTCCTAGAGGAGCACTTGAAAAAAATAACATATTCAAGACAAAAAGTAGAAAGAGAAAAAAATTCACCCATTAGCCCCCTATTGCTAGGTGAAATAGGGATTCTTGATGAAGGATGAAAAAATTTAAAATGCAAATTATGGGAATGTGTTTATAATGAACATAGTTTAGAAAATAGAGAAGAGGTGATGATCAAGGATCCACACCTATTGTATAAGAGACAATATTAACCAAAACAAACAATTATTTATAGGAAAATAATGTTACATGATAAAAAATGCCACTGTGCAAAGAAAAGTAGATCCTTAGACAAAAGAGAGAAAGAATGTACATGAAACCTTTCCCCCCAAGAATGAAGGAAAGATATAATATATATAATACACCTTGAATGATAGTGTACGCCTCTCTCTCCGGTTTCCCACAGCTTTCCAAGGGCAGGGGTTAGTAGCCAAGGTTCACAAGTGCATGCAAATCTATTAAGCAATAACTACTAAATGAAATGATCGAAACGCAAGCAATAAAATGTACAAACAACGAAAAGGAAGAAAAATGAATGCAAACCCTTCGAAGCTTGAAGCTTCTATTGTTTCTCTCTACTCCTTCAATAACGCTGTTCTTGATGCTCAGTATTGGCTGGGCAGCGTCTATGACTTGAGAAGCGTCGAGATGTTGAT
>MU226973.1:1693472-1712688 GCA_018584345.1 Thuja plicata | reverse complement strand
TTAATTTAATTGGAAGAATAAATTAGTAAGTTTAAATATTTGGATTTAAACTATAGGAAATTGAGTTTAATTGATTAAATATTGGTAAATAATCATTTAAATGTTAATTAATTAAATAAAATTAATTATTTAATTAATGTTGAGAATTGGATTAGATGATTTGAGAAAGATGAATTTAGAAGAAAATAGATGATTAATTAATGATTAAGAAACCATTAATTAATAGATGAAAATTAGTGTTTTTAATGTAAAGTTGCAAGCCTGTCCATTTTAGGGTGTCTACAGATATCTACCACATAGTAGATATACAATCCCAATAAAAATAATCTTGAAACTAGAGAGAACTCCTAAAACAAACATGTATGCTAGAAAATACATCACATATAAAGTAAGAAAGTCATCAAGGAAAGAAAGGAAATTATAAAATTATGGATGATATTGGATGATAAATATTTTCTTTCGAGGCATAAAAAGGATTGTTAAGAAAAGACACTAGGAACTTGCGTACAACAAGGTATCTCATACCAAAAGAGAAATGTATCATAAAGTAATTCAAAACCATAGAGAGATGAAAGGAGAGAGAAAGAATGCCACATCATATGCTCTTAGTGGTCAGCCCAATTATACAAGATATGCAATCCCACGTAAGGAAGAAATTTTAAGTAGGATAATAATCTTGGTAGGAGAAAGATCTTGTAATAATAAGTCCACATATGGGAAGACATCATAGTACAATTGAGATGAACAACGACGGGATAATGGATCCTTGAAAGAAAGGAGAAAGAGATGAGAAATAAGATCTAATATATGCCCTAAGTGAAAGATACTTTATAATATACATGCACTTTCAAGAAAGTGTAAGGTTGCAACATGGGATATAAATATCCTTGTGTTAAACAAAAAATTTATGTGAGTAAGAATGTTACACTATAAAAGATGCAAGTGAAAGAGGGATATTGGATGCCAAAAAGAAAAGAAAGGGAAGACACCTTTTAAGCTCCCTAAATGCTTTTCAATACATGAAAAATATACACTTCCTGGCCAACAAAAGACAAAAATATAGGCTAGGAAGGATATCATTGTATAAAAACACATTCAAATAAAGGGAGAAAAGAGATACCTACAAGAATAAAGGAATGATGAACCCTTTGCCCCTAATTAAGAGAGAAAATGTGAACGCCCTATTATGTTTCCATAATTCTCATTACAAAAATTATAATAGAGAGAAACACAATAAGAGAAATAAATGCTAATTGTGAACTTTGGTATGAAGAAAAAGTATAATAACTAGTGTGGAATGAATAAGACTTCTATCAATGGATTCTTGAACAAATTGTCTAAACTGAACACAATCACAAATTAAATGTTTGTTTCTATTATTATAAAAACACAAGAATTCACCCTTAATAGGTCTTTGATTTCTAGAGGTTTCTATAAGGGAATATTATCTTAGGATTATACTCGAGACTCTAATAGATTCTTTTTCCCAAAGATAGATGGTCATCATAATGGGATATAATATTTGATGAAGTGGGCAAACGAATGTCAAGAGGAGGTTTTGGTTGAGAGGAAGATGGAGAATAATGATAAACATGAGGAAAATTATGGTCATTAGGACCATTGTGTGAGGATAAAGGAACATCTTATATGATTGGTAGAGGGAAATCAAGATGTTGATATTCATCAAAGGAATCAACAATTGATTTGAGATTATGAATGACAGTAGGTTGAGGAGAGCTTTTTATTTCTATCATAGGATCATTAGGAAATTGGTCTGGAGAAGGATTAGTGGGGGAGATGAAACCTAAACCACCTTTATGATCTTGTTGAGGAGTATTAATATGAAATTTAATATCTTGTTCATTAATACCAAGTCCTAAACCTTTATAGCCTTGTTGAGTGGTGATATCATATCCTGTACTATAAGTAGATTTTAATGTAGAGGGATAGGTGATTCATCTTTAGGAGTATGAACATGTGTGGTATAAGGAGGAATAGTAGGAGTGTGTGTGTCTGAATGTGACCTCTAAATCAGGTACAAACATAACATAGTCATTGCTCAATCATTGAATTGCGAAAATGAACATGAATTGTCCATTCCACAAATTTGATTGAATTGACCTGTTGCCTCCTATTTAGTTGGGGTTTTTCAATTACTCTCAAAACGAGAGCCAAAAACCATGACAATTGATAAAAATGGAGGATTTTAAAGCATTATAAAAACTGAAATTGAAACTATTCTATGTGAGAAATGCCATTAGAATCTAAGAATGAAAGTGCATATTTTAAGCTAAAAACTTGGAAAAATGATAGAATTAAGCTATTTGATGTATAAGAAAACTAATTTAAGATGCAATATGCTATTAATCTAAATGAAATTAAGTTAAATTATGCAACAAATGATTGAAAACATGAAAGAATTGAGATAAGATTTTGCTATAGTTTAGATACTCTCAAATTGCTCCCCTCAAATGAAGAAAATGAAGTCCATAATATAGAAAACCTCGAAAGAGGATGAAGAGATTCTTGGAAAGAAACGACTGACTCTTCATCTCCACGGAGGAAGGTGAGACAAAATTGAAAGATTTATTTAATTAAATGAAGGAATTATTGCCACATGAGTGACTTTTCACATGGAATTATGGAATTCATTTTGAGGATAATCCATTCAAATACTTAAATAATTATTCAATTCCTTTTGATGTGTATTAGCTAAAGGGGGTGGAATTAATTTAATTTAAAAGCACTTAGGACTTTAGAATTAAATATATTAATCATAGGGATTTTTAGCTAATAAACCTTGAAAATTTAGGAATTAAATATAGTGTGAGATTTATGAAAATTCATGTTTTCTGCATTTGAGACTAAGTCAATTAAAGTCAATTAGGAAGGAGAATTTTCCTAGTACAATAGGACTTTGATGATGAGAAAATGAACCAAAATTGATTATAATTGTAAGGTGCCAATTTTGGGGTATTACATTTTGCCCCTCTTTGAATTGATGTGCGAGTAGCGCGTTGATTCAAAGAATAGTCTGATGTGAAAGATGAAGATTTCAGAAGTCTAGGTTAGGTTACCAAGACACCAATCAGATTGAGAATTAGAACCCTCTTCAGAATGAAGCATGATTATCCAAAGTCTAAGTTAGATTATGAAGACAATGGTCCAAATACCACTTGAGAGAAGATCAAAATTAGGGTTAGATTGCCCCAATGTGAAGGTTAGCCCTCCGAGATCCAAGTTAGGTTTCCTAGATAATGATCTAAAAGAGCTTTTGAGAGTCATCTTCAGAATGAAGCATGACTTTCAGGAATTAGGGTTAGACTGCCCCAATACCCAATGAGATTTCAAGAACCATCTCTAGAAGAAAGCTTGATCCTTGAGGATCCAAGTTAGATTGCTCAGATACCTAGAAAAATAGATGACAAGATGACAAGATGCGAGGCATCAAGATGCCCCTAGAGATTCAAGATCATGGAATATCCAATTTTGACCATAAGGTACGAAAAATAGAATATGCCCCAAGTGATGAGATGCCCCTAGCGATGGGGACTTTTGATTCAGGTCAGACTAATTTGAGAGTAATGTGAAAAGATTCAATGATGCAATCATCCTGCCCCCTCGAGAGAGAAATTGAAAGATGACACGACAGAAAGATGATTGACAGCCAAAAGATTGTAGCTATAAGAAAGATCGGAGATCCAAAGGAATCAAAGATAGAACAAGAGAAGGCAGAATTGATTTAGAGCAATCAAGAGGTCCTGTTGACTAGGTTTGACCATAGTTGACTATAGTTGACTTTGATGAAAATATTGTACAAGCCGAGAAAATGATGACGAGAGATGATTCTGACAAGAAAGCGGCGTCCAAAAGTTGACTACATAAGTGTCCGATCACGTCGGTCCCAAAATTTTAAAATGTGATTTCGAGCTGCTTAGGAGTGTCAGATTTTGATTTTGATCACAAAAATGGATTCAGAACGGTCAATTTAGCCAAGGGTGCAATTTTGGTGAAAAATGGAGCACTTTTGAAAATTAGGTCAAAAGCTATATAAGGCCCGGAGGGGTCATTTGCAAATCATTATTCACCTTTGACTTTAGCGATGATAAGAGCTCTAGCTAACATTGATAGCATTCCCATGCATTCACATTGATTCGAGTGCTCTTGACGACATGACTGACCATCAGAGTATGACGCACCTGTAAGTAATTGGAAAACCATCCTGTGTTTCAAATTTTCATCACTTTTTAGATCATTTTTAGCATATTTTAGAGCTTTTTAGGTATGTCGCGTTAAAATTTGCGTGAGGAAATAGTTCCCTCTCGCTAGCCAAGGTCGCCCCTCGCGCAAGAAATCATATTTCTCACACAGGTTAGGGCTTCCTCAAGCTCACGCGAGGTGCGCGTCGATGCCGCGCGAGATTGCATCACTGATGATGGAATCTCACACGAGAAGAGATCCTGTCTCACGTGAGGTAGAAATATCGCATGGGAAAAGAGTTTCCTCGCATGGGAATCCTTCTCAATCCAGAAAGTTGTCATCTTTGATGTTGTAGAGTCAGCCAATTAGAATGCCTCAAAATTGTGTTTAGGATAGATACATTGCTGCATTTGTTTTCATTGATTTAAAAAACCATTATGTTGAGATACTGATCAAATGTCATCGCTTGCTTTGCAGGTTGACTTCCCTGATATTGCATTCCGGTCGCACCATCTTGTCATTGGTGAGCTACTGCAGAGATTGTTAGATGCTGATGGTGCCCATCTCAATAGGCTAGGTTTATCATATCTTTGTGATGCACCTGATATTCGATTAAATCATGGTCTATTGGGTGCCCTTGTCGAGTGTTTCCATTCAGAGATGAACACATTCCACTTGCCGAAGGGGGAGATGATAGTCACTCCTGAGGACATATATAGGATCCTGAGAGTACCATTCCATGGAGCTCGCGTGGAGTATGATACCCACTCGAGGATAGGTACACTGGCGCTAAGGGTGATCTTCTAGGATGATCTGGTGATGGGTCGATCTATCTCTTGGGAGGATTTGATGAGTAGGTGTGGTGTAGATCATACACTAGCAGTTGTCTTGGCACTGTTCTTGAGTTGCCACTTGGTATCGAATAGGGGTCAGCATGGATTGGAGTGCAGCTGGGGAGGCATGCTACAAAGGATGTTAGCTAGTCCAGCAGTGAGATTCGGATGGGGAAAGTGTATGCTCGCACAGATGCATCATGAGATGCATGAGATAGTGTATCGGGGTGCAAGGACTATGGTGGCAGGAGTCATCATTCTATAGATTTGGGCCTGGGAGCACCTTCCCATATGTTGGCCGATTTTCCATGATACTCGGCACCCCTTAGAGCTGTATATATACAGGTATGTAGGTCCCATGACTCAGGCAACGCTGGGCAAGATGGATCAATGGTGAGCTCAGCTGGATGACATGGAAGCAGTTATATGGCGGCCATGGATAGCCATCGAGGTTTGGGATGATGCATGACACAAGTTGCCACATATGTTCTGCTCGCATCCTTTGATTGGGCATACTATCAGTGTTATTAAGCACTTTCTATTGACACGAGTGTTATAATAGTTTGGGAGACCCCAAGACGTCTCTTGGGAGTATTGTACATATGCCCAATTCATCAATGAGACGAAGAAGGGCTGGCAGAGACAATTAGACTGAGGCAGGAGCATGATAGATGCTCGGGTACCACCAGCCAAGTGGGATTACTTAGCAGGGGTGACGAATGCATGGATCACACCTGCATCAAGGGATCATATTTTAGCACACCCCTTCACTAGATTTATAGATCCTATGGGCACGGGCCCACATGTACAGCAGGTGGTACAACCACCACCACAGTAGTAGGTGCAACAACCACCACTACAGCAGTAGGTGCAGAAGCTACCACTATAGTAGCAGGTGCCCCCTCAATAGGTACCACCTTAGCAGGAGAGGGTACTATGACCGAGGAATTCACAAATTCCCATTCCTTCTAGACCTATGGGATCGGACGTAGGTGTAGGGAGCAGTGGTACTCAAGAGAGGTCCACTAAGCAGGGAGAGGATACCATTATGGTCAATACTATAATGACCAATCCACCGGCAGGAGGACAGGTAGCATAGGTACATGAGGCCCTCAGGAGGAGTCGAGAGAGGGTGAGATAGGCACAGAGGGAGTGAGATGACTTTCGTACATAGGTGGTCATCCAGGAGACTTGAGTGGCTGAGCAAGACCGAGAGATCCAGGGATTGTAGGAGGCACTGGCTAGAGCTCATATAGAGGTGAGATATGAGGCTACTCAGTCAGCCTATTACTATGCCGCATACATGATCACAGTTCCTGAGGCAACGAATTGGGTTCCACCCTTTTCAGAGTATGCTGGGGCATGGGCCACTCCATAGGCACCACCACAGGAACCTCCTCAGCAGCAGGCCATGCCACCTCCTCCACCTCCTCTAGGTGGGAGTGGTTAGATGAGATGTATGATATACATTATTGTACCACCATTTTGATATACTATGCTCGAGTAGCACCCTTGTACATTTGACCGATCAATATATATATGAGCTTGATTTTGGCATCATTGTACTTGTTTATATTTTGCTTTAAATTTGTATGTCTTGTGAGATGTTTCCTATATGATTAGATGTATAGATTAGAAATGTATGCCATAGATGAATATGCAAATGTTTATGCACATGTTTTATTTGATGTATAATGTAATGATAGATGCTAGATGAATAAATACTATGTATGATTTGATTTATGCTTATAATGGATGCACATGCTTATGGATATGTAAATGAAAATGAATGTATGGAAATGCAATGGTACTAATCATCTCATGTAGGATATTGCAATATACAACAGGTACTAACCAAAAGAATATGAATAAAGATTGAGAGTGAGTACCGGACACTTGTGCAGTCGAGAGGAATCTAGGACAAAAGTTGAGGACCTTTGAAGAATGAGAAGACAATGAACAGAGCACCAAAACTATTGCGATGCAAGCCTAAAATGCAAATATAAGCCTAAGCTAAATGCAACCCTAGGACTTGGTTGTTGGACTCATCACATAATTATCATCATCAAGTATTTTTGGAACATCAGAGTCAATACAATCCTTACTGGTGACACTGCAACCATAAGAATATGAATATGACTTTCATCGGATTAAGTGTAGGAAACAAACATAAGCACCGGGGCACAAAAGCCAAGATGACCTAAACATTGTTTCTAGTTTGATATAGTAAGAGTACACAAGTAAATAAATAGAGAAATAACAGTCAAGGAAATAGTTCCAACCTCCCCTTGGCATACAAATAAACAAGATTGAGGGATGTGAGGCTTTTCCACCTTAATGCAGAAGCTCTTATCACATACACCCTGTTTATTTGACGTTGTCAGATCATCGAAACTACACCCACAAGTAGTAGACAAAGAAAATATCAATGGAATTCATGAGAATAGACAACATACAAAGAAAGGTTCAATCATAGCTCAACACATTTTAAATTTTACGAATGTGCCTATGTTTGGGGTGTTGAAAAACACCATTGTTCTTGTGAGTGCGATGTGTTTGATTGCTATCGAGAGATGTTTACATTGTAAATGTATCCAATGTCTGTTAAAAAACATAGATGTGTCCAAAGAGAGTGTTGAAAAACACTATTTGATTGGGTTGTTGAGAAATACTAGTTTTTCCAGTAGATAGTTGTCCTTTAGAACTGACAAGATTACTAACTCAAGTGTAAACTGAAGATGCAATCAAAGTGGGGAGCCATGCCCCCAAGTAATAAATGGATTTATGTCGAATATGTAGATAGTGAGTTGATGTGAAAAATCTTAGTAGTATAGTGATAGTAGGCAGACACAGTGAGAACAACTGGTGACTAATGCAAGAAAGATTCTCAAGCATAAAGATCGATGTGAGATCTAGGCATCAGCAGGTAGACTCAGTGAGAACCACTGGTGACTGATGCACAAAGGAGAGAGACTCCAAAAGATAGGAGCATGCCCCCTAGACCAGGAAGATGCCCCCAAGTGTGACTAGTTTCAATCCATGTGTAGTTGAGCAAAATCTCAAAAGTGACTGAGAGCGAATGCATGAGCGAGCAAACTAAAGCAAGAAAGAAAACTAAAGCATGAAAGCAGGAGAGCAACTCAAAGAAAGCCAAGAGTATTGCGGGAAAAGAGGTGTATGTTTACTAGGTTTTCACCATCTTGGCATAAATTCTATTTTTTCTACCATGACACATGTTTACCAGGTTTTCATCAATGACACATTTTTCTCTTTTTCTCTTTTTTCTCTTTTTTTTGTATTTTTCCATTTTTTTGTATTTTTTCTTTTTTCAAATTTTTTGGTATTATCAAGGTGCATGTTTACCAGGTTTTCACCAGGATAATAGATACATCAAAGTGCTTGTTTGCCAGGTTTTCAGTAAGATGATCATTTTTTCAAGACATTTTGCAATTTTTAGTATTCTCTCAGAATAGAGTATGTACATGAGCATTCAGAAGACATCTTAACTGTAGAAATTCTTTAGATGAAGAGCATTGATAGGCTCTTTGAGTTGTTCCCCCTCTATGGTAGAGAGCTGGTAAGTGCCAGACCCAAATATTGCAGTGATAACATATGGACCAAGCCAGTTTGGTTCAATTTTTCCTTTCTGGACCCACTGCTATTGATTCTTGGGGTTCTCTCTTAGGATGAGATCACCCATTTGGAATTCCCTTGGTCTTACCTTCTTGTTGTAGCTTTTAGATATTCTCTTCTGATATGCTTGGATATGATCAAACGCCACTTTTAAACATTCATCCAGTAGTTAAATCTCTTGTAGCTGAGATATTCTGATGTCATCATCAGTAATGAGGCCCTTTAGAGAGCCTCGCAAGGTAGGAGTCTCAACCTCAATAGGAAGCATTGCATCTGCACCATAAACTAGAGCAAAGGGCATGGCCCCTGTTGGTTTCTGTATACTGGTGCAGTAAGCCCATAAAGCTAGATTAATCTGGAGATGCCAGTCTCATCCATATTTGTGTACTATGCGGTGTAAGATCTTGAGAATAGTTTTATTTGAAGCTTCCGCCTGTCCATTACCCTAGGGATAATAGATAGAAGACCAGTGCTGAATGATTCTGAACTTAGTGCATAAATCTATTAGATCCTTTTTCTTGAATTTCCCCCCATTATCAGTGATTATTGATGAGGGTACACCATATCTGCAGATGATGTAGTTCAGTATAAACATAGCCACAAACTTGCCATCAGCTGTAATGAGAGGCACTGCCTCGACCCACTTGGTAAAATGGTCTGTAGCAGTGATGATGTATTTATGTCCCCTTGAAGAAGATGGATGTATCTAACCCACTAATTCAAAGGCCCACTGCTAAAATGGCTAGAAGCTGACAAAAGGAATGAGCTCCTTAGAAGGAGCATGTATCAGGTTTCCATGAAGCTGGCATTGTTTGCAAGATTTAGCAATTTGTATAGCTTCTTTCTCCATATCCGACCAATAGTAACCAGCTCTAATAAGTTTACAAGCTAGTGTTAGACTATTTGAGTGAGATCCACAGATGCCTTCATGCACCTCTACTAATGCACGCTTAGACTCATCAGGTTCTAAACACCTAAGGAGGGTACCGTCTAGACCTTTTTAGCTATGATGACAAACTGTGAAGCACTGCGGATTAAGAGACATTTCTCATTTTGAGTGTAAGTGTCGGGAATAATCTGGTCACAAAGGTAGGAGTAAATATGATGGTAGCAAGATGAGTCATGTCCAATGATTGAACAAATCATCTGGGATTCAGGGGAATTATAGGCAGGTTGGCATAACGTCTCCATTAGGAATTCATGTCTGAAGTAATTTTCTGGCATTTATAACATGGAAGCCAGAGTAGCCATGACATCGGTCACTTTATTATCTACCATTGGAATTTCCTGGAAAGTAACATGTGCAAAGTATTTCTTAAGATCATCAACCATCTTTTTATAAGGCACCAAATTGTCATCTTTTGTTTGATAGATGTCGTTCACTTGATTAATAACCAACTATGAATCTCCAAATACCTTTAGCTCATTAACACACCATTCAATTGCGATCTTTAATCCATTAATCAAGGCTTCATACTCAGCAGTGTTATTTATGCAAGGAAACATCATTTTGTAAGCCTTTGGTAATGAATATCGCTGAGGTGTAATGAACAAGATTCTGGCACCTGACCCCTGCTGGGTGAATGATCCATCAAAGAACATGGTCCATGACTAATGTGTGGGAAGCATGATGGAATCATCTAGGAATTCAATCCTTAATGGTTGATGATCTATAATAGGTGCCTCAGCCAACTGATCTGCAATTGCTTTCCCTTTGATAGCTTTTCTCTCGACATATTCAATATCAAAATCACTAAGGAGCATGACCCATTTAACTAGTCTACCTGTAAGGGTAGATTTACTGAGTAAGTAATTTAATGGATTAATTTTTGCAATGATCCTTTTAGTGTGAGAAATCATGTAGTGTCATAAATTCTGGGAAGAGAACACCACCACCAAGCAAGCTTTCTCAATTACAGAATAATTCATTTCATAGGAGACCAATATTCTATTGATGTAATAGATCACTCTTTCTTTATTGTTTTGATCTTCTTGAGCCAATAGAGAACCCAGAGATGTTTCTGTAGCTAAGATGTATAAGATTAATTACTTCCCATGAATAGGAGGCATTAATATAGGTGGATTGGCCAGATATTATTTGATTTGTTGAAAACCTTGTTCACATTCTTTATTCCATTCATAGGTCACACCTTTATGTAGAGTTTTAGTAAATGGTTGTGACTTGTTAGCTAGCTGCAAGATGAAGTGTCAAATAGACTGAAGCCGACCTTGAAGACCTCTAATTTTTCTAATATTGTGAGGTGGAGGCATTTCCATGATAGCTTGCACCTTCGTAGGATCCACCTCGATTCCTTTCGCGGAGATGATATAATCGAGCAATTTTCCCGAAGTTACTTCAAATGCACATTTCTTAGGATTAAGACGTAGTATGAATTTTTCCATACGATCCAGTATAGGGCCTAGATCAGTAAGATGTGCCTTCCTGTCCATGCTTTTAGCAAGGGTGTCATCAACATAGTCCTCCATTGTTTTGTGCATTATGTCATGAAATATGGTAGTGACTGCTCTCTGATACGTGGCTCCAGCATTATTAAGACCAAAAGGAATAACATTCAAGTAGAAAGTGCCCCATGCACAAGTGAAAGCAGTCTTTTCTTGATCCTCTAGTGCAATTTTGATTTGGTTGTAGCCAGAGAAGCCATCCATTAGGGAGTACATTTCATATCTTGCTGTCATATCCACAATCATATCAATGTTGGGTAGTGGGAAATCATCTTTTGGACATGCCTTATTTAAGTCCCTGAAGTCTGTGCAGACTCTGATAGATTTTTCATGCTTCAACACTGGAACTATGTTGGAGATCCATTCTGCATAGTCAATTTCTCTAATGAACCTAGCTTTTAGGAGTTTCTCTAGTTTCGCTTTGACAAGTAGAGCCACATGCGGATGCATTTTTCTAAGTTTTTGCTTGACTAGTTTTACTCCAGGAGCTATTTACAGATGATGCATGATAAGATCAGGATCTACACCAGGCATGCCAGAGTATGTCCATGCAAATTTTATCTTTTTCTCCTTGAAGAAATCCGTGAATTCCTTGAGTTCTTCTACAGACAATGATTTAGCCACACGAATAATGTGTGGATGTTCTTCTATACCCGGATTTACTGGCTGAGTTGGCTCAATTAGCACCGATGAGCGTTCCTAGAAATGACTTGGAAGCACATCAAGTATCTCATCCTCAGGCACCTCAGAGAGGTTTTCAACTTTGGATACGTCTATTATTTTTACTTTTTTTTTTGGCTCTAACACTGCCACAATGTGGTTTTCACCATCAGAGTGCCTATTTTTTCTTCTTTTGATTTTATGGCTAAGATACTTGATATTAGCCTCAGTCATGTTGACACTTTCTTCACTAGTGGAGGATGTTACAGGTTCAATAGCGTGAAGATAGCAGGCTAGAGCATAGTCATTCTGGAATGTGAGGACTTCATTGGATGAGGAAGGGGAATTCTAGTCTATTAGCTCAAGATGTTGGAGTGAGAGAGAAGTGATAGGTTCAAGTGCATTCATGGTATAGTCATCAAAAGTGCTAACTAGTAAGATGAGACCTAGAGCAATCTCATCCAAATTTGTATTCAAATCCTTTTGACTCCTAGCGACTGTAGTAGAAGACACGTTAACATTTGTGGACTCGGACTCATTAGACCTTTCACTAGACCCTTCACCTATGTCGAGAAGCTTTTCATAGGATCCTTCTAAAAGACTGTCAAACTCATATTCATGAGAATCTATGTCTGAACTTTGACTGGGATGTTTGCACCATGAAGGTTTGGGAGTTCTCATGACACCAGCCTGTTCTTGCGTAAACTACTCTTGAAACTATGGTGGTATGTATCGTTCACCTTGGAAACTAGGATCTTGTGACACTTTCCATTGTTCGTAGGTTAATGCATCAAACAGAGTTGTTTTATCAGAATCACTGTCAGTCTTGACTATACTGGCGCATGGTAAAAAATTATCTAGATCAGTAAAGAATGCTGCCAGGTTTGGAGGAATGGGGTAAGGAAAGAAATCCTCATCGGAGCTATCTTCTGCGGTGTCAACTATAGCTATGCCTTCAGGTTCTGGTGGAGGATCTAGTTTTGGCACAAATTTGTTAATCCCTAGATGGAACATGATCTTCTTGAAGCCTAAACCAGTTGTGTCTTTCATCTTTTGACCCGTATCTTTAATAGGTTCAACTAACCCATTACCATTCACCCCTATTGGGCCACTCCCTTTGTATCCAAAGCATTTCATAATTTTAAGACCTTCACTATTGGGATCTAGTTCACAAGTTAGAGCAGTCTATTTAGATATGTCCTTTCCTTTGTAAAGCCAAGATTTAATAGCTCTTTCCTCATATTCATCTTCTAGTGGTGTTGAAGCTTGTATAAAGACACCATCATAAACTATTTCAGGAGGAGGAATAGAAGATTTATTATTCTTAGAAGGTCTCCTGTAAGAACAAGGAGACAGAGGTAGAGTGCTAATGATAGCATGGGTTCTATTTGATACCCTCCCATGCCTATGTATTTTATTTTCAAAGTCTATTCCATGTCTTTAAGCTTGGCATCATAAAATTCTGTGTATTCTCTATTAGTAGGAAAATAAATATCAGCCGAGTGTGTGAGCATATTACAAGAAGAGCCCATAATAGTAGGAAATTTCACCTCTGCACCTTGGAAAGGAAACTTAATGCACTGATGATATGTAGAGGGAACCACTTGCATTTCATGGATCCACGGTCTTCCTAGTAGGATGTTATAAGCAAGAGGAAGGTCCAACACCTAACACGTGACATCTCTTTCAACCGGTCCAACCCGAATGGGTAGCACAACTAAACCTTTAGACTTTATTTCTTCTTCATCATAGGCCTTGATAGTAATTCTCTTGTGGGAATCTATGCAATCTTCATCATAACCTAGCTGAGCGAGAAAGTGCGTAGAGTAAATATTGAGGCCAACACCATTATCAATAAGGACGGGGCAGACTAGTTGTTTTCCAATCACGACCTTTATGTGAAAAGGAGCATTATGCAGGTGACTAATCGAATGGTCATCTTCTTTTGAGAAAGATAGATAGTGCAGTGAAGTCAAGTGACCCACCATAGATTGAAACTAATCAAGATTGATATCTTAGGGGATGTTAGCCTCTATGAGGGCTTTATCCAGAATCTGCCTGTGAGCAGGCGAGATCTTCAATAGCTCAGAGATGGTTATTTGAGCATTGGTTCTTTGTAGTTGGTCAAGAATGCTATAACTAGTAGTAGGAGGTGTGGGGACCACTTTTGAGGTCTTTTTGGTAGGGCCAACAACAACTTTATCCATGGTTTGTTTCGGTGTGGATGTAGTAGCAGGAGGGTTAGGACCCTTGAGAGTGATCTTAGCATGGGATATGGTAACAATGTTTGTACAATCTTGAGATGTTTTAGATTCAGACGAGCGAGACCCAGGGCCTCTCAAGAAAAATTGGGTCTTAGGCTTAGGAACATCCCTGCTCCCCTTAGTAATAATCACACCACAATACTCCACTTCAATAGGTTCAATCATGTTGATGACATTGTCATAAGTGGTATGTGCGTAGTTAACCTTGGCATTGTTGTTCTTAGCGTTGGAAGACTCGCCTTTCTCGTGACAAGGAAAGGGATCTTTAAATGCCTAGTGATCCAAATTTTTATTATGATTTTCTACAACAATAACCTCATTATCAATCAGATCTTAGACCTTATGATGCAACTGAAGACAAGTAGCAGTCTTATGACCCTTGTTTTGGTGATAGTCATAGTATGCGTTGTCATTCCACCAATGGGGTCATGGTTGCGGATCATATAGACATTTGTCCAAAGGATTGAGAATCTAACTTTGCACCAAATTCTTGAAAACTACATCAAGCAGTTCTCCCAAGGAGGTAAATTCACACTTGGGTCAAGGGGCCCAAGGTTTGTTGCTAGAGAATCTAGAAGGCGGTTGAGAGTTTGTTGCAGACTTTTCAATAGCTTTGGTCACTTGTATACTAGAAGTGAGATTGAAAACTAGTTTTGAAGAAGCCAGGGTCACATTATCAACCACTCCATCATTCACAACATCCCTATTCTTGTTGACAAACTTCCCTTTATCTTTGTTGGAAGAGGAGGAACCTTGTTTGTTTTCTTTGTCCAAAGTCAATTCACCTTTCTTAACCATAAACACCTCTATCCTCATAGCTTGCTTAATCATGCTGTCAAAATTAAGGGGACTTTGAAGTTGTACTTGATACCCAAAATTAGGAGTGAGATTGTCCAAGAAGATATCGAGTTTCTCAGATTCAGGTATTTTACAAGGATACTTGGTGCAAAGTTGTCTCCATCTCTGGAGAAATGTCAGGAATGACTCCTCTTGTCTTTGCTTGAGATTGCAAAGGTCCCTGATATTGACAGGATGCTATATGTTGTGAGAATAATGCTATATAAAGAGACTTGCAATCTTATCAAAAGTCTTGATGTCGGTGGGTAGTCGAGAAAACCACTCCATGGAAGGTCCACCCAAACTTCGGGGAAAGAGACACATCAAATAGGTTTGATAATGAATGAATTCCATAGATAGGGCCCCAAATTCTCTTAGATGATCCTGAGGGTCATTGGTACCCAAATACATATCATACTTAGGGAGTTCCACACCTTTGGGAAAAGGTGGCATATGAATACTCCTATCAAAAGGAAAAGGACAGATGCTCTCCATCATGAATTTTTGTGTGGGTTTGTCCTTATCCTTCATAAGTTGGCTAATTTTATTTTTTATATCTTGAATTACCTTGTGTAATTTGGTAGTCTCAGTCTCTTCTTCTTTAGCCACAAGTGTTTCCACTTTTAAATTTGGGGGTAGCTTAACTCTTTGTTTTGCCAAATCTAGAAAATATTTCTCTTTATCATCTGCAAGGAGAAATTCCATCATCTTGATGAGAGCCTTATTAGATTTTGTAGCATCTATGTCATTTTGAGTTATCGGCTCATCATCATTACCGAGGATCTCATAAATTCTTTGACTTTGATCTTGACTCTGGTCATGTGGAGGAGGGCGATGGTGATGCTACTCCTCTTGTTGACCCTGATCATTTTGAGATTGGTCATTGACCCCGCTATATTGACCTTGTAGGTAATCGAAAGGAGTTTCCATGTCGTTGATGTGGGATTGTGCCGTGTGCACAACTTCAGTATGAGTGTGAGTATTAAGTTGAGAACTCATGGTCAATGTAACTCTTTGTAGATCAAAGGGGTTGATAGGATCAAAAGGATCACTAAGGCAGCGAGGATCGTCAATAGGGTCAACCTAAACAGGTGAATTTCTGAAGCTTTGTTGATCTGAAATAAATAGATTCTGTTGATCTTGAAACAAATGATAATAGCACAACTAGAACACTGGTTTCTGATTCAGACTGGGATCTATACTGAATGGGGAAGAGGAATGTGAGGATCCCTCTTGACTATTAGATTGAACAATGGGTTCAGAATGACCTTTTCCTTGATTACGATGTTTACTTCTACCTATTTCAGAACCACAAATGGGAAATATATTGCCACTTCTAGTCGTAATAGGCATAGACAAAGATGAAACGAGAGAGAACTTAGGATGCAACTCAGAACTCTATCTCTAGAAATAGTGAAAAGGAGATAAAGGCTAGAACAACCAAGATGTGAAATTCACCTGACATGAATCATCGAGAGTATGGCTAGAACAACCGAGATGTGACTATCGTATCGCAAGGTACAAAAGCACAGAAAGGTATGACAAAGAACAAAGAGACCAAACAAGTTTGAGCAAGAATTGATCAATTTGCAACTCAAGACATTCAGTTTTAGACTGCAGACAACAGGGAAACATGCAATTAGAGCTCAGGAAAAAATTATATTAGACAAAAAACTCATCAGTCAACGGGACATAACTCACTATTTTAGGACACCAGAGGATAGATTCATGCGAGAAAGTGCTATTTTTCACAAGGAAACTCATAACTGCGTGTGAGAAAATGAAATATCACGTGAGGAAGTGCTCAGTTTCTGAAATCTCATGCGAGAAAACTCTAGATTTTGATAGACCAACTCAATTTTCAAGACAAAAATTAGATTTTGAGACACAGTCAGGATTGTTCTTTGACATAATTTCTAGATTTAGGGCAGTTTTATGATAGTTCAAATCAACAATCTGAGTTTGAATGTGACAAGCAATCATTAACAAGCACAAAGTTTTGATCAAACAATAGTGACGCAAGAAGTAGTCACAAACAGTTCTACCAAGGACAAAGAAACTTGGTAGAATCATGGGAGTCTTTGTTTAATCATGATTGGATAGTTTAAGACTCGAAACAAACACTTAGTTATATGTAAAAAAAATGGTAGAGAAGACAAAATCCGTGCCTCACTATCTTATGCGTATGTGTGCACCTCACACAACAGTGTCATCCTCGAGAGAGCATCCATATTTTTGGTGTTTCCAAGGACTCAAAAATATATGTTTGAAGGTTACCCTTAAAGTAGGGGCCAGTATCATATACCACCTCAAGCATTCAGGTGCATACCTATGTTGAGAATCTAGGGGAGAGATTCTTCCCCCTCCCTGCGCACAGATTATGTCTTCTTTCAGAGGTGATCTAGGTAGGCATCTAGCTAAGAAATTTTTTAGTGGGCTTCCATTCATAATAAATTTTGGTGCCCTTGATAAAGGGCTAGGACCTCGCGGCCACACCAACACTTGAAAGTCATATACCCCCGCAAGTAGGGCTAGGAGTGACGCCACTAGTACAACAAGAAAGGATTTCTCAAGATGATAGTCAAAATCATGAGAAAGAAGTTACCATAGCTTTGGAGTCTTTGGACTCAACAAAGTAGACTTTATTATAGTGAGGTGGAATCACTGGCGATAGGTGTGTACTCACTTGGGTCGTTCCTGGAGGTTCAAATTTTGGCAGGCCCTCTAAAGATGACACAAAACTTGGCTTGGATTCAAGGGTCAGATTTTTTGATTCTCTCAAAGAGAGAAGAGCATAATTATCTACCTCATCACCTTACCCAAACACGCAAGACATATTCATCACTAAGATAACTCTCCTCCAACCAATTCATAAGCCTTTGTGTTTCTAATTCTCTGAAAGAGAGAAGAGCATAAACCCCTAACAAGTGAACGTGCTAAAGGTTCGTTAATGTTTCCTTGCTTCCCTAGGTCTCCATCATGCTAGCAATGTCTGGGTCTTAGATTCATCCATGGGCATCACTTCCATGTAATGAAGAGCCTATTACCCTATTTTTCTATCAAGATTCCTAAGAAAATTTAATAAGGCCCTATTTATACTATGTGAAGAAAGTGAAAAAACAAGCACAACATTTTTAGAATAATCTTTGACAATCGTCCTGCAAGCAAATCGTTAGCAAGTTTGTATCTTTGTCAAGCGACTTGTAGCCCACTGTTATGCTGTCAGAAAAATTAGAAAGATAAAAAATAGCAGCATGTTAGAATGATCAAAAAAATCTGAAACAGTACTTGAAAAATAGTAAAACTTTAAAAAAAACTAGCCTCGAGTCTCGCGTGAGGAAGTACCAGACTTGCTATGAGGAATTGCAAGGCTTCACGCGAGGAAGTGCAAAACTTTGTGTGGCCTACTTAGAATTCTCACATGAGAATCCGTACATAGAAAAGTATGACCATACGACAGAGTACATAATTTTATCAGAAAAAAATTCAAGAGTGAGGTTAGAAATCAGTTTTCTGCCCCACGCTGGGTGCCAAAATGGGTGTGTCTAAATGTGACCTCTAAATCAGGCACAAACACAACATAGTCATTGCTCAATCATCGAATTGCGAAAATGAACATGAATTGTCCATTCCACAAATTTGATTGAATCGACCTGTTTCCTCCTATTTAGTTGGGGTTTTTCAATTACTCTCAGACCGAGAGCCAACAACCATGACCATTGCTAAAAATGGAGGATTTTAAAGCATTATAAAAACTAAAATTGAAACTATTCTATGTGAGAAATGCCATTAGAATCTAAGAATGAAAGTGCATATTTTAAGCTAAGAACTTTGAAAAATGATATAATTAAGCTATTTGATGTATAAGAAAACTAATTTAAGATGCAAGATGCTATTAATCTAAATTAAATTAAGCTAAATTATGCAACAAATGATTGAAAACATGAAATAATTGAGATAAGATTTTGCTATAGTTTAGATACTCTCAAATTGCTCCCCTCAAATGAAGAAAATGAAGTCCATAATATAGAAGAACCTCGAAAGAGGATGAAGCGTTTCTTGGAAAGAAACGACCGACTCTTCATCTCCATGGAGGAAGGTGAGACAAAATTGAAAGATTTATTTAATTAAATGAAGGAATTATTGCCACATGAGTGACTTTTCACATGGAATTATGGAATTATTTTTGAGGATAATCTATTCAAATAATTAAATAATTATTCAATTCCTTTTGATGTGTATTAGCTAAAGGGGGTGGAATTAATTTAATTTAAAAGCACTTAGGACTTTAGAATTAAATTAATTAATCATAGGGATTTTTAGCTA